>JAQIXO010002327.1:0-10175 GCA_034700305.1 Protaphorura armata | reverse complement strand
ATTTAAATCAAATTTGTTAACTAGTTATTTAAATGAACAAATTACTGAAGCTAACATATCTGATTCTCTTCAACGAATTAATTGTTGTGATCTCTCGTGTATTGATTCTGTGGTTAATAATTGTCGCTAATCTTTAATCATTATTATATCCATATTTTATTTTTTACCAACTTAACTTCGTCCTCTTGGTAGATTTTACAGTATCGTATTATACTTACCATTACATTTTACCTATTGTTACATTTACCTACTGTTAGCAACCTCGTAAAGACCTTTGTATCTTAAGGGTGTCGTTGTGATGAATAAATTTGAATTTGAATTTGAATTTGAACGCGGGTCTCGAATAGAACGCGGCTCTCGGCGTTACATTTGAATACAACGCGGTTCCGAATACAACGCGGTTCTGCTGAATACAACGCGGGTCTCATATAGAACGCGGGGTCTTTGGGCAATTTGCAACATTAGTTAGCATGGCGGGTCTGTGAGTCTCGGGGCTGGTTGGTATATAGTATTAGAAGGCGGTTCCAAAAAGAACGCGGATCTCAAATACAGATGGGATTCGATTAATTTTTTGGCCAAACTCAGACCTTGCCCAGGAACAGGAACCCAAAAAAATTGTTGGTTCTTGGCTCTGGTTTATACAATTCTGGTATTACTGTATTTCCTCCCGTAGATTTAGAGAACGCTGCTGTCGTACAGGGTGTCCGATAAGGTAATTCTCTTTTTGCATACGGTATGCCGGTATGCGCGTAATAAGTTTACGATTGGAGCACCTGCTAGTTGTGCCTTATGATTTCAAACGAACAAATTTTAAGTTTTGAGTTGATGGACAGAGGTAGGCGATAAACTTAACTATTTATTCATCAGTGCATGTAATTTATCATACCGCTCTCTCTTACACGAAATCAAATATTGTCAAAACGGCCACGGCAATTGATTTAATATAATGCAAAATAATTTTATTCTTCTTGTGGTTTCACATTAATTTTTCAACGAACTATTTCATTAAGGGTTGGACAAAAGTTTTGTTATTTTTTTTAATTTGAAAATTGAAGAAAGACAAGGTCAGGAAAATATTTTAAGTAGTTTTTTGGTAAAAATGAGATGTACATTTCGTTGTAGCGTCGTTCAATTTGACCCGACTTCAAAATATGACTTAGAGACAATGTCAAGGTTAAAATATAAATGAAATCGTAAAGAATATAGTCAGTTTTAGCTAAGATATACTCGTTCGTAGAATGGGCTTTTTGCTAGTTACAACATTTACTTTTTTGTCGACAACATAAATCGGAGGGTGGCGACACCATCAACTAAGTCTGAGAGAGCTGGTCTATTGTAATCCAGTTTATCGTTTAAGCCTTTCTCCTTCATAAGTTTGTTAATCTCCGTGATCCCATTCTCAAGAATTGAGTTTGCTTCTGGATTGTCATCAAAAGTATTTGCAACGCTTCTCATAGCCATCATGGTATCTGATGATGTTCGGAAAGGATTGCTATTTCTTGGAGGATCCTTTAGCGCGCAAGCCAATCTATCTTCGTCTACAGTCACGTTCAAATATTTCAAAGCTCTTCTTAGTTCAGGTTCTGGGTTCACCAGCAATTTTTCATATTGAATAATCACCATATCCTTCCCGTCAGGTGATCCATGAATCCAAGATTTTAATTGATTTACCCAATGACTCACTCCTTTGCGGAAATACTTTGTAAAACCTATAATATCGAGAATTACACGTATTAGTAACTTTTATCTTTTTAACTTTCTGTTTTACTTAAATACGTTATTTTGCTTTACGTATAATGAAGTTGTTCATACAAAGTGAGACGAATATGTTACAAATACGAATGTAATTGAGTTACTTTTGGTGCTAAATCTGACATAGTGAAATGAATCCACTAAATGATGGAATAATTAGATGTCAAAGTACTAGAGCTACTCTGGGCCCAGAATTAGACCAAATGAGAATGAGGTCATTTTTAAAACTACCCCAAGGCTTCAGGTCAATGTCACTTTATATATTATGCTTCACTTCTGATTGTAGATTATTTGTTGCTGATTGTAGAAGATGATAAACCCCTTTGAATAAAAGGTCTGGAGGCATATGTTGACATGTAGGGACCCTGTATTGTATAAAATATTATGAATGCTCAGTAGTTCTTACAACTCACCATTTGTTTCAAAATCTGTTTCACGTCTATAATTTAATTTAGTACACCAACATTTTCTCATCATTCTTTGAATGGCGACTCTACTGCTTATCAGTGCAGTCCAAGGATTCCTCAAGATGAGAATCCCCCGATATTGAAAAAATATTTTAGACAAATACGGCCAGCTGACATCTTCCCCTTCGTAGGCAATTGTTTTTTTGTACCAATTCGGTAAGTGATGATAAAGTGTATCTCGGGTTTCAGTGATGATGGACTTTCCATCCCATATACGAAGATTACAATGGGACTGAGTGTATGCAGATTCATCTGGAACGGTTGGCGCCACAGACCCTGACACAAAACCTGATGTTCTCTCAATCATTTGACGTAACCAAGAGCTTCCAGAACATCCAGCACTTGCCAACGCCCTAGTGGTTAAAAAAGTAAAGTAAGGTGATGAATACAATAAAATTTTGATTTTTAATAGCTCATCAATAAAGAACGCTTACACTGGTTTTGAGAACGTTCCTTCTGGTGCACGTTTGACTTCAAATCTCTTGCACGTTTCATCATTTGGCCATGGCGTGTAACTCTCAAGTTCAGTGCACTAATTAGAGTAAATTCAAAGTATACAAAATTATTAAGAGAAATGTGAAAATGTTCTACCGTTTGAATGTTTAGGAATAAAATACAAAAAAGAAACTGGATGGGGAATCACCTCATACGTATTTCTGTTCATTCTAGTCCTGTAACAAAATTCTTCTTCGGCAGCACCAACTGATATCCTTATCCCGTTGATCATAAGAATGAGAAAGATCCATTGCGACCCCATTTTTGTGAAAGCACGTCAGCACAATCAATACTATGTAAAACAAAATATTTAATTTAAAAACTTTTATACACCGACGTTCAGGTGCAGTAATGCGGATCCCGTGAATCCCGTCTTGCCAACTTATTTGTGAGTTGGAATTATTTTGTCGCACAATAATAAAATGCACGTCTGGCACTACTTGCACTCTCGTGTAGTCAGTTTGTAATGTATTTAGGTTAGGTTCACGAACATGGGCAATGTTCAAACCCTCCTTTTCTATTACAGGTCTGTATTTTTTAACGTTGTAGAATAATTTGGGCCACCTGGATTCATGGCTAAGTAAAATGGATTAATTAGTTGTATCTTGCTGCTACATAGTCTTGGGTGAAGAGAATACAGGCAAATAGAGAAGGAGTCGAGGAGAACAGGAGTCTATGTTATGCACCTTTACTTGTGTGGACATACTAATTAAGTAGCGAAGCTTCCATTGTACTCCAATTTTATCTGGAAGTAAATACCCATCTGGTAGAATATTATTAAATCATATTCGCGTAGAGTGTTTGTGGAAAACCTTACTGTTACAAAAAGAACTACGTATTTCCAAACATTGAATTAATTTGATGCATCCAGTTTTAGTTGAATAAATGTGTTTTGAAATTTTTCTGGAATTGCTGGACAAATAACCACCGTTGTCCAATTGTCTCAATAATCAATAAAGTTTTTAGCTGTCAAACTATAGATAAGCCCGCCGTGCCATAGTGAGCCTTCACAGAATAAAATTTGAAAATGTTTCATTGATTTATCAATAGGTGTCGCCAAATTACATATTCATATCTGTATAGGCAAGAATGACTAAGCTAATAAATTGTTCAAGATAATTTTGGAACTGTTCTTACGCAGTCTAATAATTGTTTTATATGAATTCGTTGGGTCCAGAACAAAGGTCAAAGTTATTGAAACCAGAAACCTCATTACCTAGCTCCCAATTTAAATTTCTGTTATAGTAGTTATGAGAAATTAATGATAAATCGAATGTAAGGAACAATTCGTTTGTTTTTGCTATCTTATCTTTTTGTATTCATGGCGTGATAAGGTCCTTAAACACGAGGATTGAACCGAGTACGAAATTTTTGAAGGTTGTATAAAATTCAGTGCATCCAGTTGAACCCATTCACTTCATTCTGAACCTCCAAATCCAAAGGTTCAAAATTAATTTCTCTTGTCGATTCATGATGTCGTCCTTGCAGCCCTGGAGTATTGTCTTTCTAATTGCTGCCGTTACCTTCGTTGTATCAGGAAATACGTTGACAAAATCTGAATAATGTAAATGTAAGTTCTACTGTATAATTTTTATTGATAAACAACGTACACTAATATCTGATTTTCCTTCCATAGGTCCATCCGTTAACTAATACAATCATCAATCAAGTATGGAAATACCATCAGGACGACCTCACCCATTACATGACGGGAAGTCAAGGTAATCAAGTGTTTATAAAGACCGAGGGCGTTACGATTTTATCGCTTCCGAGACTGGTTTCAAAATTCAAAATGCAACCGGAGAATATATATTCAGAAATTCAGATGAGATCGAACGGTACTCTAGGCACAACCACTGACCCATCCCTGGCAGCCATCTTAGAGTTTGTAACTGTAAGCAATGAGCCCGGGAACAAAAAATTCTTTATTTATCATAACATGACAGAGCCTTTGATCACTCGTGAGTCACGCTCACCATTTATGTTTCATTTGCGTTCCGTCTACCCTGATGAGTTACCAGGCCAGTTCATTTTGTAAACATGGGTCATGGACGTTGGTGGAAATAGAAACAACATTGTCGACACGGCCAGGTGCCAGGTACATACATGCATCTGACTTTGTGTATCGCCCTAGGGCATATGAGGAATTACTAAATTTGATGACACAGAATAATCATACGATCGGAAAAGAAATTTTTCCAGTTGGACGATATTTATTTCAGAGCTTAGGAAGAACAGGGCCGTTTGATTTGCTACCGCCTCCCGTACAGCTGGTTGCTGTCGCCCCAGTCAAACTTTTATATTCAAGGAGTGTTTCTGCAAATTATCAAATGAAATATTCATGGGCTTCTGATTTGAATGATAATGCAGTGGAATACACTCTTAGTCTGGATGATACAAGCAACGGCGGTTACTGGGCTATCACTTATGCAGCAGATAATCAATTAAAATTTATTCCATACTACGGTGAATTGGGTGATGTCAAATCGACGACGAAGGAGTTTGTGTTCCATTTACATTTGAATCCGGACTTTATAAGTTTCCAAATGTTTGGATCAGTAAAAATCATCAACAAATTGGAGGTTGTACCCTTGTTTACTTCTGATAGAGAGGCAGACTTTCGTTTTAAAGCTGCAAAGGATTATACTCCAGCAAACTTTATTGCAGTGACTTGAATATCCTCCATGTTTAATGAATTGGACGAAATAGACGAAATTGTATTATGAATATTACACAATAAATTAGTCCGTTGATGTATGTGGTATAATATATTTCTGCGGAAATGATTTCGCAAGTGGTTATGAAGCACTATGTTGTTGTTCATTTAAATTTTATCGGTTTCGATATCAGTTAGTGATGAAAGCAGTCATCCGTTAATTATTTTGCAACCAGGTTCAACAAGTTTGACTGAATAATTTTAATTTACTGATAAAGATTTTGATCATTATTCTAACCGTATGCGTATGCATGACGAGCATTTTCTGGAGTTCTGGAGCATCATACATATTGGTTAAATTGAAGTTTATAATCGGAAATTAACCTGTCTTGGCACAATAAATAAATTTCCAAATGACTCCGATTATTCCGTTTATTAATCATACTAATTTCCTTATTTTGGAATTAATTCTAAACTGTCCCAAAAATTCATTTTGGAAGTGAATGGTTCATCCATCATTCCTCTTCCAGATTCACCAATATATAAGTACCGTGGTGGTTTGTCTGCGGAGAATTCTTCCCATTCCACACCTTTATATTTTCCAGGATATCTGTTCAAATATTAATAATTCAGTAGAGCCATTCCATGGTTGTGACTTCAGTGTGTACAGAATTATTTATAATTACCCATTCTTGGCAAAGGACACCCAAAGTTTTATCAAATCTTTTGAAAATTCATAATCAGGGGATGATTGTGATACATCGGCTCTTACTGATCTGTAACATTGGTATTGAAGCTCATCCGCGTGGCATGCGCCTAAAAAAATGATAAGAAAAAAGGGCACACATTAATTCACACACTTATTATTTAAAACGCGAGGAATTTAAATTCCTACCATAATCTCGAACTTCCCAATTGAAGACTTTGGAGTAAAGAAACCGCTTAAGCCGAGCAATGAAGAATTCAATTGTAACTGGGAGCTTCCCTTTGGAAGAGACGACAGTGAATCCATAACTATTCCAATTTGCATAATCAAAATAGTACGAGTACGTTGAAGCAATTTGGGAATGAAGACGAATGGCCTCTCCGTGACAATTCAAAAAATATCTGTCCGAGAAAACTTCCGTCAATTTCACGTAATCCTTCTCCGTAAATTGTTTTGAAGAGACACCGAAATAATGGTTCAATATTTTTTCAGAGACTTCGGGTTTGTTTTGGTACACCAACCATTTAGGTGCCATTGTGCTCCAATTCTGGCTCAGTTTGGTCATTTTGTCTTCGTCGTCTACGATTCCTGATAAGGGTAAAAAATTGGCGTATTGAGTGACATTGTGAGACATCACACTACAAAATGATAAAGGGCTGCCTTGAAATCCGAAATACTTACGACCACTCAACCAACACCCTTCGGAGGAAGTGACGCCTGATATCCATGGAACTTTTGCTACCTTTCCTTCCTTGTACAATTGACGAAGTTCCTTGGTCAAAAATGCGGTCTTTATATCCATCACATTTTCTAATGTTGGTCCGTACACTACTTCCGGTCCAAATGGAATGTCCTAATATAAATTGGTATTGGCCGAGTTGGGTCTGCCGGAAATTATTCTTTTGAAAAAATTAGTCGGACTCACGAATACTCCATTTTGCGTTGCCACAATAGAGTGCCCGTCCAATTCCTTCAAGCATTCTACAAGAGCCTCGGATGACCCTGTGGGACACTTCAATTGTTCTCCAAGCTTTCTGGCCTGTAATTTTGTATCTTTATTTTGTACATCGGTCCAAGAACACATCCCTGTTCCACTCTGAGAGATAGTTCGGTGGAATAATCCTTCAAAAATTGACAATTTTACAGTTTCGATACACATTGTGAATTAAAAAGCAGTTAACGTGTCCTGATGACTTACCCTTGGACATGGGCGAAAACAAATGTAAGTGTGTACTAGCGGCTCCAGCACTTTCACCGAAAATTGTCACAAGACTTGGATCTCCACCGAAATCTTTGATGGTGGCCTGAATCCATTTGAGTGCCATGACCTGATTTTTCAATCCCATGTTCCCACTCACGACTTCATCCCCTGTATTCAGGAAACCTATGGACATGCAAAAATCATTTAAAATTAGAGTCAATGATAACTAATTACAACAAATAAGATGACAAGATTAAAAAAATTTGTCTCATAAATTTATGTAAAGGAATATTCACCCAATATTCCGAGCCTGTACTGAAGACTGACTAGAACGACATCTTCGTCCATAAAATAATGAGGGTGGTACCGTCTGTGTAATACCCCCCATGTATCCAAACCAGGACTGGGAGAAGTTTGTCTCCTTCATTTTTCGGTATCTAAATTATATAGTACAAGAATTCTATTCAAAATTATGTGTTAAATTAATTATAATTATTTTTAATTGAATTCAAAATACATATGTAGCACCTTGGGGGTAAATACATTGAGGTACAAACAATCTTCTTGACCCATGACAGTTTTCCAAAACAATTCCGCTTGGAGACACATAGTCTCTGTCGTCGCGTCTAGAATGCCGTCCCATTTTCCGTGCTCAACAGGCGGCTAATTTAAAAGTAAGCATAAATGCATAGTTTGTATTTAATTAATTTGAAATACAAAAAGTGCCCCTAGTAGTTGGATAATATTTTGTACATAAGAAACGAACCTGAAATCTTAATTCACCGACTGGAGGTTTTGCGTATGGAATCGTTCGAAATGAATTGAACTCTCTGCCATCCCTGGACACAGACTTGAAACCCTTGAGTGTTCCATATTTTGACTCCAAAATGATCTCTTGGATTGGCTCAACATAATGAGTGTAATAATAAATGAGTCCAGAGACTAGTACGACTAAAAGTGGAAGCACAGGAGACTTACTCGCAAATATTGCCATGGTGGCTGTGCTGTGTCTTCCAAGTTCAATGCCAAATTAATTAATGACAAGTCAATTTCTGGAGTATAATTTACATGCACTGAATAAAGATGCAATGTGAATTCGTAAGATTAACTCATATTCCTTTCCTTATCAACTTTAACTTATGTTATACAATTTGAACTGTAGATTATTGGGTTAGGTATAAAGCAGGGTGGTAGAATTAACCATCTTGTTTTGCATGGTTTTGGTTTTGCAAGTAAAAATTAGCTTCACTTTTGTCCGACCGTGTGCGTAACGTAACTTGTAAATAACAGTAGGTCAAACTCTCGTCATAAATATTTTGTCAAATTCCATCACGTAATTTATTTTTGACTAGGACGCCAAATTAATGTGAGACCAAGCAATTAACCAATGTCGTCATTTGATATCACACTTTTGAACAATTTTGATGTCGGAAAATTATTTTTTCTTCAAAAATCTCAGACTATCACGATATTAAATGTTCATATTTTAGTACAAACTTTCGTGATGACTTTTTGCTATCCCTAAGTTTTTTTTTGTGAAATTTTAAACATTCCTAGCATGTGTAAATAAACAAAGAATCCCTCCCATTTTTTAACTTTTCGGGAAGTATAAAATCTTTAGCGTCTATTTCAATTCATTGGAATGAATTGAATGAATAAATCAAAACAAAGTACATGGAGAGTCAATCTAATACCAGACCAAAACGAATGATTTATTTTTAATCAACACTAATACATTTATATTATAGTGACTTACGTATGAGAATTGACTAGTGACATTAAATATGGAACATATGATTTACTTAATCGAGTTGTAGTCATTGCTAGCATTGTACACGGTTTTCATTATCGGAATGTGTATTCAGCCCTTATTGTGGCCGGGTAAGTTATATAAGCAACAATGGCTGTAAATGGCATATAATGCCATTATCCGTAGGCCCCCTTATCATATGTACAATATTATTTCATGTGAACCACTTTATCAGATGTGTTGTGTTTGAAAAATGATGAGCATAACCGTTTCACCGTAACAAAATATTCAAGTGCCCACCTACGTAATTTGGGAATTGTTACCTTACAGAAATTAATAAATATTCTCAAGGCAGAAGGAAAATACTCTATAATCAAACTAATTAGACAGAGAGCAACACACATCAAGTACACTAAAAATATTAGATGTATATTCGTTAGAAGTTGTCTTGGAGGTTTTTTCTTCAGTGAAGCTTTGTACATTTTGATCTCAATATTTCTTTTTCGACTTTCCTCTGCTAAACGACTCAAGAAAGTATGAACTCCAGACTGTAAATAAATTTGAATCAATTCATGAATCAATTCACGTTCCCATGAATAGAATACAGTTCCGAATCCAGTTACACTGCTTATAATATTATCCTGTCCTTTGTAAATATGTTTATTTGTGGTCTTCCCAGTTTCTAATAATTTTTCTACCCAAAATCGATCCAAGTTAATATCTGAGTCCGTGTACACGGTATTCTGGCATTTTAAAAGTTCAGTTTCTGAATTCGATCCACATGGTACGCTCCGAAGTCCAGTCATAAAAGTATGTTTCACAACATCCAGTTCTTTGGAGCTCATTCTCTTCAAAATTGGTGCTGGCAATGCATTAAAATAATTGATCCCTGCACGAACAAATGGTGATGCAAAAATATATCCCTGAGAGTAGTCTATAACATATTTCTTACACAGATGTCGATCTAAGTTTTCGAAAGCAATGTTAGGTGTAGGTAGTATTGAGTAATTAGCTTCATATACATCTTCAAATGTCTTGAGTACACGAAGCGGTGCTGGTGAAGTGAGTTCTGTGATTGCAATTCCTTTGTACGCATTCGTCAACACAACACACATGAGAAAGATTGGACCAAATGCCAAGAAGTGAAG
>JAQIXO010002326.1:0-10178 GCA_034700305.1 Protaphorura armata | reverse complement strand
AGGGATTCCCAAGTATCAAATAATTTGACTACTTCAGCTGGAATTCCAATGGTTTCTCCCACAATCTTTGTTATCAACTGGAGGAGGTACGAGTCATCCAAAATGAAGTCATTTCTTTGTACTGATGGTAATTTACGTGGGAAAAATACATGGTAGATCATTCCCTCAACCCACACTTCATCCAATTCTTCCATCATTCGGGTTTCCTAATGTAAAAAGTAATAATTATTAAAATAAATAAAGACACACTTTGATTTGATTTTATATTAATGCGCTTTCACTGACAAGAGAACCACGGGAACTTATCTTCGATTTTTTGGCTGAATTTTTTTGTCAAGCTCACCAACTTATATGAATGTTGTGTGCGAAATAACTAATTCGCGCGCACAACCATCTCGCTTTGAAAATCAAAAATCTGAATTCTCTGATGCATGCCTGTGCAGGCTGGACGACTTGTATGACTCGTCTCGTCACCCTCTTGATTTTGTTGCCCCCGTACAATGCACAGAAGGGTTCACAAAAATCCGAATTTTTTAAAAATAATCCATAAAAATCAAAAATCACGATTATAATCCGATTTATTTGATTACAGTCATGATTTTTGATTTTTTCAGCCGTCGAAAAAATCCGATTATAATCCAAAAATTGAATATAATCAGAGTTCGCTGATTACAATATAAAAATAATAGCGCTCCGTAAAAATCATAAAATTGGAGAGAAATATAATTGAAAAATATATTTAGTTTCCTTGGGAATAATTGATCGAATTTTTAATATATTATATTTAAAGTAACGAACAATATGTGAAACGACTCTCCAAGCAAAGTCAAAACAAAATGTATGGGGTTGGAGTTTTTTGGTAAATAGGTCCAAATTTTTTTTAGATCTGCACGAATCAAGCAATTTTGAACACATTTTACCTCTGTTCCCGAAAATCGGATTTGGATCGGATTGTTTTGATTTTTGTGGGCTTGATTATATTCGTGATTATAATCTCCGAACCCTGTTTTCGTGTAAGAGTGATAACACCTCAAAATGCTAATTGTTGAAGTTTTACCCCGTATACACAACCCTTACGGGCCAGAGAGGGATCCAGGTAGAAAACAGCTGCCACAGTCGCGGCTCCCTTCCTGGCCCGTAAGGGTTGTGTATATGGGGTAAAACTTCAAAAATTAGTATCTGGAGGTGTTTTCACTTTTGCAAGAAAATATTCACCAAACCCCACTCGGGGCATGCCAAGGCACCCGGAAAAATATATGGTGTACCTTGTAGTCGGTTCACGGCCTTCCCTTGTCTGAGAGTAAAGTAGATTAAGAGAGATTGATCTGAGGTAAGAAAAATCAGGTGCATGTCATTCCTTGGGCCATGACCTCGAATGAAATTTGATCCCCACCTGTGACCCTTACACCAGAAAAAAAAATGAGAGGAGTAAGCAGAATTTATATATTGAATAACTTTTGGGGTTTCTGTTTGAAGGATTCTAAATCTGAACTCACATTTCGGCACGGAATTCATAACTCAAGAATCTGAGAAGAATATTTTTAAAATTTGAACTGCTGTAACTAAAATTAGACGTGACAATTTTGTGTTTCCGAATGAAAATATGCTGCAATCTGCAAGGGATGGTAATTAAATTTTTTGCTTGTCTCACTTGCTTGGAAATATCTACTGTTTCACCGGCGTATGACTATTAAAACTAAAAATTCAAATACTACGTATATGCTAAGAAAAACTGCTAGGTGTTAAAAATTGGCTCACTGAAACACGATACGATGCAGTGCAGTCAGGTACGAGGCGAGCGTTGCCAATTGATTCGTATCCCCTTTTCTTTGTACTTTCCTTGTACGTATAACTCTCAACAATCAGTAGTTGTAGTTTTAGTGCTTTATCTAAATACTCGGTTTAAGCTTTTCTTCCGTCCAACTAGTTCGGTAGACACGAGAAGACTGACGACTCACCGTTTCTACTCTTTCTGTATTAATACAGAAAATATAGTTATATAGTGCAATTGATGAATATTTACACTTGCACTTTCCACTTGAATATGCTGATCATAATACTTTGAATACCATGTACTGAGATTGCACACAATAATGCAATGTAGTTGAGCCGGATATGAGCATTCAGAGTCAGCATTACTCATGGTCATGGTTTTTTTTCTAGAACTACGATTCCAATATTTCTGTAGCCTTTGCACATTGAATCATGGACTTCACCAAGTAATGTGTACTTAAGCTAGGAATCGCAATCAGCTAAATTTTTATCAACCCGGGCCCATATGTCATACGTTCATAAAATGTTCAGTTCTCATAAGGGAACTGTCTTGAGATTATTTTGAGAAGAGAATTCGGAAATGCTATATTTTACACAAAAGACCACATACACAATTAAGATATAAGATAACCGTAAAATATCGATTAGAAAATGGTCCCGAATACATAGCCCTTCCTACACACCCTTACGGAAAAATGGTGAAAGACTGTGACCCTGAATGAACAAATAGTTACTCGGCTTTCTAAACGGAATTTCGTGCCAACTCTTAATTTTTTGGAATGACTAATTAATAAAAAAGGGATACCATAGTCTAGATGACTTTTTTATTATTCGATACTGCCATATTGTGTATCCAAAGAGCAAGCCGAGATTGAAAAATTATGTTGGTTAGGATCCTGCAGTCTGAGCACTCTTGTTGTTTCCCTTCTATACCTGCTTCTTTGCTCATGTATAATGCATATGACTCATTCTGACAACATTTGTAAAAAAGACCTCTCTCTCTCGCCTCAAAATTTTATCATTAAATAAATAGAGAATGTATTACGTATGAATCTAGACACAATCAATTTCTTGTTATTCTTCCGAGTTAACCGAGTAAAAAAAAAGTATATCTGCCCATGAATGACAATATCCGGTGATTTATTTCAACACAACGAGGTATTGGTCGAGTATCCGACCAAAACCGTAAAGTTCCCTGTTTATTTAATGATGACAGCTCAAGGATGAGATAAGAACCGTGGAAATCGACACACATTTTTGTGATATCGTTAGAATGAGTCATGTGTGAGGAAATACACATGTATGATAATAATCCACTCCATGCATAGGTTCCGTATCGACTGTTCATTATTCGGTCAGGGCTTTAATTGATTCCTCTAAAGTTTGCACACGGCAGCACCAACTTGAGTACAATCAGAATATACAGTAACTTGAAACTTTTATTGAAACCATCCTGGTTTTTTCCCACGATTGATGATTATACCTTAAGTCGTACCTGAACGGTTTAACATTGTGAGCATACCCAAATTCTCAACGCAAAGCCCAATCCACATCAAGAAAATGTACACTAGAATTTTATGAACGTATGGCCTCGGATATGTAATTTAAGGTGATTGTGATTGCGAAAGTAAACACTTAACTACTTGAGTAGAGAAACGCAAGGTTGATTGTGTAAAAGCTACATTAATTCTTTTAATCGTGTTTCCAGGAAAATAAAACGTGAGGATCAGCAAATCCATCTCTCTCAACTCTACTCCATCATTCCATGTATTTGCATTATTGTGTGCACTCTCAGTACAGGGTGTTCAAAATATTATGTTCCAAATAATTTCCGGTCCAATCTCAATCACATCCGTCCATGCGAATATGAATACGAATATTTTCGATGGCCAACAAGGTTACCAGAGATGACAAAATGAAAGGATAGAAACTACATAAACCACAGCGGGAACTCCGGTTGTAAATGAATTGCAATAAAATAAATGCAATACTGCATTTTTCCATAATGAGCAACATGTATGCTCTTCCATAAGATCCCATGTATTAAGTTGCCCCAGACCTCGAATACACCCCGGGTCCCGAGGCGGCAATTTTAAATACAACCCCGGGGTTGTATTCGAGGAAATACGGTATAAGGCTAGTCAAAACTCAAAAGATCCCAATGAGTCAGAAACGCCCATAAATCAATAGTTACGTTACGTATGACACTTTGTTTTTTAAGCAGCGTTTTACCCACATAATGATAACGATGCATGCATCACTTCTACATTCAAATTATACCTAAATTTCACTTAAGTCAAACAATAAAGTGTAACTAAATCATAAATGCTAACGTCGCCATCCACTCATAAATTCAAATCCTTCAAATTTGGTAGCAATTGGTATGCGGTTTTGTGCAACGGCAATTTTACATTCGGGAAAAATCCAAGGTACATAAGGGAAGAATTATGAAATATTTGCTTATAATATGTACTTCAATACAAATTATAAAAATCAATTATAAATTAAAATTCGTTTAGTATTTACATTTCCATTTACACGCTTCGGAGATTGACTGATTAATTATAACCAGACTCATGCACTACGCACATTCAGACAAATTGTGCCCAATTTATCTTAAACTCCCTGTAAGCTTGAGAAATCGACACTACAAGGGAAACTTATCGCATGTCCATTGGACTTTCCAAAAGCATTCTTTTTCGTGGTTCCTTCCAAGCTCGGAGTGCGATATGCGAATCAAATATAATTCGAATTCGAACGACGTTGAGTTCCTTAAGCGACGAAATATACTCAAAACTAATGAAAGCTTGGACGAATTTGAATTTGGTGTAATGAGTGGGAGCGAATCAATTCTGGAATGCATTTTTCGTTTAAGAATGAGAAACATCACAAATAACAACTACAGCGCACAATTTGGACAAATGAAGAATGAACTCGTCATTTATTTTCCGTACGATGGTGAAGAGGAGACTCTTCAAAATAAAATATTTTTGAATGTATTAGACCAAACAAGTTGTAAATATTTGACTCTGAATTCCAACACCAAAATGCGACGTGTCTTAGAAATTATGGAGGCTGTAGCAAATTTAAATGGATAATTTCAATTGTCACTCTACGGGTAATACAATATTAAATGCTGTTTAAATGTATGAATTAAATGAAATAAGCGGTAAGCTATACACATGTGACACATTCATGTAGACTTATAAAGCGATCGCATGTAAATGCGTTTTTCAGAAAGGGTTTTATTCGTTTTTAGTTAATTTTCACTTGTTATTACAAAAAGTTGAAGTTCAATTACGGTGATATTATAAATCCTAAAAGTGTAACTGTTTCTGAATTGGCTACATTGCAAATTCCTATCCTACCAAGGAATTCACCGTGCTGACCTGTGTCTAAAATAGGGCTTTCCGATATCCGAATTTCAATCAATGTATTCAAACTCCGGCTATTTCGATGTCCAAACTCCGAACAAGTTGTTTACACTCCGTAAGATCAGAGAGGAACTGAGTGAGATCAATTACCAGACTGATGATCTTATGGCCTCGGTCTATCCCTGTTATATTGGTTATGACCTAATGCCGTACGTACTAAATTATCTTTGAATTAATTTATCACGCACAGATACGTGTTCTCTTATTGTTTACTTACTTATGTTAGTTTCTATTTATATTAATAAGATGAGATGAAGTTGCGTAAGGTTGAGATAAATGTTGACATAGTGAGCTGGTCCGTCTTACAGGGTGTGGCATAAGAATTTGTACAGGGTGGTGCATAGAAAATGTGTGTAGCATAGTAACATCACAAAGTACACAATATTTTACTTTACTGGGCCATTGAGTAGTCGGTGTTTACATTTCATAATTTCATTCTTCTCATGCTCCGTAATCAGTATTTGATTCCGGCTCTGGCTCTAACCTTGTGATAGGCAAATTTACACTTAAGACGTGTAGTTCTCTGTACAACTCCGACTACTGTGTATATTGAGACGATTGCATATTTTATCAACCCAAAAATGAACGGAGCAGTTTCTATCAGAAAAGTGATCAGGCAGAAGGCTAAACCTACCCAAAGAATTATGAATGTTGTTATTACATTTGAATCCATGGGTAGGGGCTTAGGATCATCTGTTACTGTGATTTGGGCTGAATTTGTCGTAGTACTG
This sequence comes from Protaphorura armata, assembly GCA_034700305.1. Lineage (NCBI taxonomy): Eukaryota > Metazoa > Arthropoda > Collembola > Poduromorpha > Onychiuridae > Protaphorura > Protaphorura armata. Next base: position 4,240 of record JAQIXO010002326.1, on the reverse strand, counting down.
AGTCGAAAGCCTAATTTCTTTCGTGTATCTTCTTCCTTCATGATCTCATACCACACTTCCCATAAGTCGAGAATCCCTGACTGTATTAAGAGTTGCATCCTGTCGTAGAGAATATTCGCTCCCCAATTTTTAAAACTGTATCCAACATATTCTGAAAATATTTCTTGACTTCCTACCCTTAGACTCATAAAGTTTGTTTTGCTCTCAATCTGAAGTACATTCGCGAATGACAGAAAAGTACTTAACTCTGCCTCTGTTCCAATGTATCCATTCCTTGTGCAAGTAGATGTCTCCTTGACGAACATGTCTAGGTAGAACTTCAGCTCGTAACTCGATAAAGAAGGAGGACCACATAAGAGTGTGTTCCCTAAACCGACCACTCCGTTGATATTTTGATAGATTTTCTTGTCCGGTTCCGTGTGATACCATGACATCCCGTATCTGGTAATTTCATTCTTGATTTTTAGTTTTTCACTTCCATTAGGGCACGAAAATATTCTCGGTCTAAGGGTGTGGAATGATTGTCTCTCCGTTCCAGAATTCTTGACGCAAATGCTGTTGTAAGACGTTTCAGTGACCTTCATGTTTGGTACCGACGAATAGAGCTTGAACGTTTCGTGGTATAACCTATCCAGAAGTCCATTGCTCGCGTAGATTATAAATCCGTCCGTTTCGCTCAACTCAGCCAATTTTCCAGATTGAGGGAGTAGAGACGTTGTCCTCACAATCCCAAGATATGCATTGGTCAGCACTATAGTTACAAGGGCCCAGAGTGCAAGTACAGACTTTACAATATTTAAAAATCTTGTGTTATGTCCGGCAAGTGTTTCAACGTTTGAATTTGTTCCAATTTGTACCAAAGTAGACAAAGATGCTGTGAATGATCTGATGAATACTGTATGGAGTTCCTCGTACTTGACTTTCTTGATTTTGGTAGGATTCGGAACTAGATTGCATGTTGTAGTCATTTTGTAGACAATTGTAATCACAACTGCTATGAGGATGGAGGATAGGAGTGATGTTATCCAACATGCTGTTGTGAATGGTTCCATGTAAAATGAGAAGTCAATGTGTTTCTGGAGTCCGACGCAAGTTGCGAATTTGAAATGATTGTGCTTAGTTAGAACCACGTGTGTTGGAGTTTCATCAGATTTGTCATTGACATTGTATTCCTTCACCCATTTTCCATTCTCCCAATCAGACGGTGGCGGCGTCTTAGTTATTGCTAAATATTCAATTGGGTCCATGGCTAAGTTGTTTACAATAAGATGAAGGGAGTAATAGGTTGGTGGATGAAATGGATTGGAAAATAAATTCCTTTCATTTGCAATAATATCACTCAAATTGGGTTTGAACTGTGATGAATCTTTTTTACATTTCTGGGCATTTTCTTCCCATCTCCAATCCGGAGTTGTTATGTCAAAATATCGCCTTCCATTGTTCGTCACTGTGTTGGCTGTTTGCTCCATAAGTTGTCGACACTTTCCAGTTCCTAACTTGGACTCCAAACACCCGTACACGAGAGCTAATTTTGAAACCTCGTGATGACACTCATGAGTCATGTAAGATACTTCATTCAATTTTCCATGGTAGATGAATGGGTCAGTTTTATTTATGCTCAAGTGTTGAATGTAAAATGCCCACTGATTTGTTATGGTTGAAGTCCAACCATTTTTTTGCCTGAAGCCCTCCGACCAAGTTCCCACATTACTGGCGAAGAATATGATGTACGTACGGATGTTATCACACCGATTAATGTAGCTCTCAGATAGACCACATCGAGGAATATTGAATGCTTGGTTTAAGGTACGAAGATATGGGGAGTGTGTATTGGATGGACGAAGATCGTAGTCGCTAAACTCATCATCCATTCCAGGAAGCAAGTTGATTTGAGCTACGCACTTCATTTTGAATAGAATTGGCAAAACTGTAATATTTCGAAGAACGATTGGGTCTTCCAATGATTGAAACGTGTCATGATGTATTTTGCTTAATTTTTGAACAGAATGAACAAATGTGTAACAATCCGAAAATTCATGAACCCATTTCGATAAATTGTCAATTTTGATTTGTGCTGGGTTATCCTTGGCGTAAATTGAAGTTGGGAGAACAATCGGAACCAGGAACAATGGAATGAGTAAAATTATTAAACGGTGCATCTCGGCAGAGATATTGCTTGTTTCGTTTTGGGTAGAGAGAAAGCTAAAGACTATTCTCGTCGTCAAATGGTCGTGTTCTTTAAACTTGCAAAGCAAAAAGGAGCAAATAACGTTCAAGTTAATTCCGTTGAGAGTGTCGTGACTGCGACATTACAATTAATCCTTCATTCGTGTAGATTTGACACACTCTGTTAATGCGCTACACTTACTAGATAAATCCCAATGGATGTTCTTCAAGTAGGTCTGAAAGCATTTCGTGATACTATAAGATTGGTTTACTCTTTGTCAATTTCAAATAATGAAGGTAGACCTTGCGTCATTACTTTAATATTTAAGGATCAATATAGTAACGCTATCCAATATCCAAGATATACGGAATTTATACATGCCAATCTTAGTATTTTTAAGAAATGGTGAATTCTTGAAAAAACCAAGTCGGTACACGAAAGTTGTTCAAAATGTTTTATTAAGAATTATTTTCAGTCAGCTCAATCACAATTATTTTGAGTATGTACATGACTGGTTCTTTAGAATATAACGAAATGAACTGCCTTTCAGGCCCGAAGTCCTCCCAGTAGAAAGTGTAAAAGTTGTCAGATTTTTTTTTATTACAGTCATTAAGGTGCTTGGTCATTTTATACCATTTCTCTCATCGTTCCAAGTCGTTGTGGCGTTCGATTTTAAATCGACTGTGAGCACTTGGCTTTTTATTTTTTGAGGAGTTTGAATCCGTTTGGAAACGTTAACTGATTAGTTGTCAATGTTAGTTGGGAACCTCCAATGTGTTTTATAGAAAACAAACAAACTATGTTATGTTCAAAAAATTCGATTAGAAAGTGGTCAAGTCAGGTAAATGGGTTTTTCGGAAAGGATTTTATTCGTTTATAGTTAATTTTGACATACTTCTTGATATTACGTAAAGTTAAAGTAAAATTAGGCTGGAATTGTAATTATGGAAAGTGGTATTATAAATCCTAAAAGTGTAAGTGTTTGGGAAATGATCTCACTTTGAATTCCAGCCAAAGAATTCACCGTGGTGACGTGTTTGCAAAATAGGGCATTCCGATATCCGAATTCCCATCAAGGTTTTATTTTATTATAGCATCGGTCTATCTCTTTTACACTGATTTGGCCTAATGCCGTACGTACTAAATGATCATTGACTTATCTTTGACGTACAGATGCGTGTTCTCTTAATTGTTTACTTAGGATCGATTTATTTTAACAAGATGAGATGAAGGTGCATAAGGCAGAGATGAATTTTGCGCAGTGAGTCTTACAAGGCGGACATAAGAAAGAGTGGTGCATAAAATTGTACATAACAACACACGTACTCACAATTTAACTTTACCCGGCTATTGAGTAGTTGGTTTTTACATTTCATTTATTTGTCGGCTCCGGAATCAGTATTCGATTCCGGTTCTAACCTGGCAATATGCTTACTTACATTTGAGGCGTGTAGTTTTAAATACCTCACGAATTACTGTATATATTGAGATGACTGCAGGTTTTACACAATCCATAATGATCGGAGAAATTTCGATCAGAAAAATGATAAAACAGAATGCTAATCCTGCCATAAGAATGATGAATGTTGTTATTACATTTGAAACTATAGCTAGGGGTATGGGCTCGTCTGTCAGTGTGATTTGGGCCATATTTGTGGTAGTACTGAGTCGAAAGCCTAATTTCTTTCGTGTATCTTCTTCCTTCATGATCTCATACCACACTTCCCATAAGTCGAGAATCCCTGACTGTATTAAGAGTTGCATCCTGTCGTAGAGAATATTCGCTCCCCAATTTTTAAAAATGTATCCAACATATTCTGAAAATATTTCTTGACTTCCTACCCTTAGACTTATAAAGTTTGTTTTGCTCTCCGCCCAGCCCGTTTTGATCCACTCCGGTGATATCTTTCATACCCGGTTCCGTGTGAAACCACTTCATATCATGTGCGGCATTTTGATTTGTGATTTTTAGGTTTTCACTTTCCTTGGGCACTGGTACACTGGTGCAAACGCTGGACCGACCACAAATGATTGTCTCTCTGTCCCAGAATTGTTGACGCAAATGCTGTCGTA
>JAQIXO010002325.1:0-10180 GCA_034700305.1 Protaphorura armata | reverse complement strand
CACCACAATTAAGTTAATTTCGGGTTGGACTACTGCCTGAATGAAGCAAGATAAAAAAAATCTGGTCCACAAAAAAAACCAACTCCATTGGGTGCCTTTGAAGAATTTTTTATTGTCTTTTACTTACTTTCTCCAACTTTCTCCTAACAAAAAGAAACTACACGGCTCATTTTCAACCCAAAGCCAAGTTTGAAAACTTCTCAATCTAGATTAGCCCAACAAAAGTTCAAAATGTAATGAATTTAGATATTCAAAATTTTTAGTAAGGCGGCTAATTTTTTTAGAAAACTTTTACTTTGTATTTATTGATGTCTTAAAAATTGACAGATCCTTGTTAATACACTTCAACATTTATTATTGATAATGGATTCGTACAATCTGCACATATGTAAAAATTGACGTTCTATTTTATTCAAGAAATATGAGGAAGTAAAATTTTAATCAGAGTACTTGACCCACCTCTGCCACTTTCCAAACCTAGTAAGAAAGTATTGCACCGAAACTAGACCCAATCCAATAGATCACAACATTGGAGTGGAGTTATACCCGAACACTGAACACCCGTTGCCGAAAGCGGATTGTACCGTACTGTTGCCAAAAGCGGATTGAAAATTCCACCTGCACAATGAAAATAAATTCTTGAATTTCACCAATTTACTTCTTGTGGCAACGCGCAACGTAACATAAGTAGTAGATAATGATCGGCTGCATTTTTTGTATTGTCGCCGTAATTTGCACTATGAAATTGACAATAGGCCCGAAGGGCCGAATTTCTTTTCGGTTTTCGTGGCAATATAAGGTAATGAATAAGTTCAAAATTATTCGCAAGAGTCGATTGGACATGTACGGCGAGAAGTATCGTCCCTTCAAAGGTGTCAAATACATTACGAAGGCTGGGAAATTCCAAGTTCGTCTTTGAAATGGAAAATCTGCTCCTCGGTGTCAATCATAGATCAATTTACATATTTTATTCGTCCTTGTCGCCGCGTGTCGTATCGTAGTGTAGTTTGTAAATTGTAAATTGTTAACGTGTAAATTGACAAACACGTCTATTTAGTTCATTTATTTTTTTCTGTATAGACTAATGTTCTACGGGTTTTTTAAGAATTCTTTGAAAAATAAATTATACACTTATTGATTGAATCGAATGTCAAAGTTTGTGCGATCTTTTTTTTGTATTACAATTACAACACAAGTAATTAATTTACTACGTAGTTCACCGAGAGGAGTTATATTTGATAGTATTTTTTTCAGTGGTTTTTGGCTTCATCTAAAGTTAATCATAGAAGTCATAATTTCCTAAGTTTTTTAAGCCCATAACCCTAAATAAAAAATAATGTCTGATCCTGGTTTCCAAAATTATATTGAATCAATTCTGAAGAGAAATGACACGGTTCGACACAGTAAGATCTTGATTTGATACACACATCCAATCTTCTCTAGTGTTCTTTAAGGAGCACAACGGCAAAATTTAATGCGCCAACAACTTCTGCGCAGTTGCGCCGACGGCGATATGGCTTCGCCTGGGGAACGAATAAAAATAGGGTGTCCTCGGGGGAGACCTTCGACCCCCCAAAATTGTACACGAGGAGACAAAATTTCTAAAAAATCAATTTTTATTTAAAAAGTCTTAAAATTTTCCGAAAAACGAAAATCCTTTTATATCCTAACGACACCTTTTCTAGTGTTTGATGAAGATCAACAATAAACGATCAACATTAAATCTGTGAATATTTTTAAAAGTATGTTGCTTTTCTATTAATGTACTTGGATGAGATGAGAGTCATTTAACCCATACTAATAAAATTTTATTTACAAAAAGTATTATTTGTCAGTCGCATACAAATTAATGCTTTGAACTAATTAGTTGGAGTTCGCAAACAACAATCCTGGCCCCGTTGAAATATTCATATCCGTAGCATCATGACGTTATGTATGAAGAACGTAGCAAAATCTTTTTTTCACTTTCAAAAGCTCTAAAATATAAATTCGAAAGGCAGAAGAAGCTTTACCGAAATGGAAATGGCTTAAAATAAAGCATATTTACTGGATTTATATAACTCAGTTTAGATTGTTTCGAGTACAGAATTTTCTAATAATTAGATAATAAAATAATAATAAAATAATTTTACCGCTTAAGGAAAAGGTGCTTAAGTTTTTCGTTTGCTGTATCTGCAGATTTTTTCATGCTTGTCCAATTCTATTTTGAACTGAAATACTTTAAGACAACAATACCGGCAAACATAAATTGGTGCCGAAGTATGTAGGTGATTCCGGTGAGTCGTAAGTCCTGCTAGAGTTCGGATTGTTTTTGGAGGGACACACTCCTCGCAGATAAATTTGTATTTATTTTCAGTATCTCGGGGAGAATCCAGAGTCTTTTGTGTTTCTTTTGAGCGACGTCCCCTGTTCTCGGTCTTCAAGGACGCCGATATGTATGATTGCCGGGTGCTGGGTCCTGGTTGGGGAAGGGCAACTCCTTCCCTCATAGCATTTGCCACCGCTTCCTGAATGCACTGAGGCGTGATGATATTAGCCAACTCGTGCCTGATACTCGCCCGGATGAGTTTTGATATTTCAACCATCAATTCTTCAGGTCTTAAATTTAATGTTGTGTCCAATGTTAATTTTTTCTGTAAAATTGAATTACTATTAACGTTCGTCATAAAGATTCAACATTAAATTCAAAGGCCAATCGTCATATGTCCTATGGGAAGTCCTACGAGATCAGCACTTGAACCTTAAGGGTTCACTGTAATAAAATAAAATCTGGAGACTGGATGTAAGAACGAATTCGTCAACCCAGCAACGAATGTTTGGTCGGACTCGAGATACCGGCGACTCAAATTCATATATGTTACGGTCATACATTTTTAATTGAATTGTAACATTGTAATTTGAAAGCATTTGATATTTGCATTATGAAATGCCGAAGTCAAAAAGGGTTTCCAATGCGTGTAAAATGGCCTCTGATTTACTTCCATTTAATTTCTAGTAATTGGAAATCACAAGCACATTTTCAATCTAATCAAAAATTTTGGCTGTAACATGTGAATTTGGTTCTTTGTCGAACGTTTTGCTTTGAGCAGTACAGTCCTTACTTTTGAAGGGCTGTCCTGCCCTGAGAAATAACCTACCCAATGTCCTGCAAAATTGTACCTGACTGTCATTTGTCATTACATTTTCATTCAGAAACACCAAAATCTCAATCTTTAATTTGCATCATGTAGTCGAAAAATCCAAAAAAAAATTGGCCCTTCCGGTCGGAATGCATAATCTACATTCTACAAATTCCGTGTGGAAAGGATGCGTTCAGATACAAGATCCGACAAACAAAAAGGCAACAAACTGAAATTGTTGCTAAACAATTAGTAAAGTCGACAAGATTTTCGAATAAAAAGTTAACATTATGTGTGGTTAATACTTTTATATTATTAAAAATTTAGACTAGGACATTTTCAGAGCTAGCCCCTCCTCAAAAAAATCCTAGAAGCGCCACTGATTCGGGAGTCTCCTCAAGAAATGTCGTCAATTTGTCAGACATGAGGGTCAGGATAGTTGTGTTGGTGGGGTCATTTTAATACGTATGTAAATCTCCGTGCCAATCTGTTTACGACTCAGACCTTAAGGATTCAATTTGTTTTCAAAAGAGGCAAGTTCATGACTATCGTTTCGATTGCAAGGTTTTTACAATTAATTTTTAATATACGTATACAAGTATTTTAATAACGGGGGGGATCAATTGGCAGCCATTTTGATTTGTTTTTTTTTTAATTTGTCTTACCTCAGTTTCATTTGATTTTCCAAATGGTGCCGTTCTATCCGCACCTTCTGATCCTGAACTTTCATCAGGTCCTAAGAGTGATGAATTCCCGTAGTCGGTGCCAGTTTGTGCAACACTACAAATTATAACGATATGGATTTAATATAATGGTTTTATAATGTTGATCATATTTGTAATGCTTAAACCAATATATAACGAAGGTGAAATTGTCGAAATTCGACTGATTCGTGGTTGCATCACGCCCGGGTACAAGAATAAATATATGTCGTATCTGGGTGCTGGTATACAGGGTGGGCTAAAACCAACACCTGCTACTCGTGAGTTTACCTAATATATCCAGCAGGTGTACTGCTACTTGACATCGTTGGAGAGACAAAAGAAAGCCGAGATTCGTCTGGACTATGAGCAGGATCTATTTGTTTGATGTTCGACATCTCTCCTGAGCTTCCAGAACTCACGCGTTTAGCGTAATCGATAGAGACCGGAGAAGTTGGCCCAATTCCATCATCCGACTGTGTGTTAACTGTAGCAAAGGCATCTAAAGATGCTGGTGGTGGTTCCTAGGATATTGTCATTCAAGATACATAATAATTCAGTAAAATAATATCCAAAATCTTGCAAATATTTGACGATCAAGTGCAATATTTAAGTCACTCATGATGAGAGGATTAAGCCGGGTACCCGCCGTTGCCAACGCAACCTACCTAAAAAATTTCCTAAGAATAATCAAAATTTTACGTGTTTTTGGTTTTTCAAAATGCAGTGTTTTTCTAATTTTCGGCGCATTTTTGAATTTAGAAAAATGCCTAAAATGTCTTTGTTCTCGCTATTTTCACATGGGAAATCTCATAAGGGTTAAGCCAAAATGTTGTCTCAAGAACCAAAATAAATTCAAATTCAAGTTAATTAACGTTAATATTTTTTTCGAGTCAAAATGTGTGCAAAACACACGATAAAGTGTTTTACCAACTCCCTAGGACCTGTCTGACATATTTTTAAAGTTTTTTTGAGCCCTTTGGTTTTTTTCCAAATTCAAAAAATCGCGCCGAAAACCAGATTAACACCACGTTTTGAAGAAACCAAGAACACGTAAAATTCGGATTTTTTTAAATTTTTTTGGAAAATTTTAAGGTAGGTTGCGTTGGCAACGGTGTGTAATTAATCCTCCCCTCGTCAGTACCGTATCCCGCTTTATGCGGGATTCAGCCACATCTTATTATTCCATTTCTGTATTTTCGCTGTGTAACAATCAATTTTTTGACCGTGGAATAAAAGGAAGCTTTGAATTGAATTGAAATTGAATTACCGTAGTATTCGCGGCGAAGGATTTATTTGACATCTGTGATGCAGTGGATGATTTGAATGACTTGTTTGAGTCTCTCTCAAACTCAATCTCATACTCTTGTTCAAACCCTGAACTTATGTCATATCCGTCAACAGACGAATTCTTAACTTCAGATTCGTGGCTATAAATAATTACAACTTGATAATCAGTCAATATAAAAGTTGAATTGGTTTCCAATAAATTAATGTAATGAAATTACATAAAATTGGCTGAGGGATGTTCGGCTGTTTGTCCCAGTTCTTTACGCATCTTCTTGACAGGTGACCTATGGATTAATTTATAATTAAAAAATTATTCCACAAATAAAAAAATAAAAGTAATTGTTTCATAATAAATATAATAAATAAAAAGGTTTCGAATGAAAAAATACTCAAATGTTCACGTATAATTATTCAAATTTACTTTCAAAAATTTTTAAATTATAATTAAAAACACCAAGGATTTTGTATGTAATTATTTACAATTTATATTACAATTACGTAATTGTAAAAGTAATTTTGTAATTAATTAGAAGAATGGCGGCGTCATTTATTCCAAATTCGTATTGCACTTACTGTGACCTTGAAATGGACCCATCATCACTGGCACTACTAGAAGATGTGGTCCTCATTTTTTTAGAAAGTCCAGACTCGCTTTTACTATAAATGCTGGTGTTAGTTACAGGCATTTGAGATGACACAGATGGAGGATTTAACGGTGATCTCAAAGGACTCCCGGAACGGGATAGAGGGGCAACTACATCTTTAATGGGAGATTGGTAGAATGGCACTACATCCGCTTGAATACTTTGCGAAGTATCCGAAGATTGAATTGCCCCCGATTCTAGCTCGCGGTTCGCTGTTGAAAGAGGAGCTGAAGTCTGCACCATTACAACTGGAGTCGTAATGGTGGATGACCGGAGACGTGTGTTTGCATTTCCCCTTCCTCCCCTTCCTCTGCTGGCTTTGCCTACCCATCTATTCATTTATAAATCCGTTAGAAATATCGTGTATAATTTATAAATATGCATATAAATAAATTGTACCATGCAATGGACAAGTAATCAAACAAATTACCTTGCCCGGCCCGAACTTTGAGATCCACCTCTTTTTGATTCTGTTTGACGAGTAGTCGACATGGGGACGAAATTGGAAGGCATCTTCATTCTCCGGTTATCCCGATTCTAATACAATGGAATAGGTCATTATTCTGTATGTTGAAGGACACTCTCGTAATAAATTGGATTGGGAAAATACATGTGAAAACGTCACCTCAACTCTTCGGTTATCCTGACTCTCCTGAATAATAAATTGTTCTGTTTTTTAAGACGATCCACAATGAATTCAAAGCTATTATGAGACTCTTTAATTGGCCAAGTCTTAAGGATTTCAAACACACTTCTGAACAGAAAGTGTGTTCGTCCGCTTGACAACAGAGTGATGACTCCGACCTGTCTAGGGTTGGGACGATTAATCGCCAACACTCGCAATCGCGATTAATCACGATTAATCAAAATCGCGATTATTGACGAAATAATGGCGATTTTTCAGACGATTAGTTTTCGCAGTGCAAGTGGGGTGTCTAAAGAAAGCTGACGGTCTAGTGGTCTCTATTTTGATATAATTTTTCGTGTCGAGTGCTGAATAAGAATAAATTCAGCCTTCGAAAACAAGCTTTCATGCTTATGCCGGCTACTAACAAGAGAGACTGGTCCTCGGACATGGGCTAGGTTTCCCTTTGTCAAAATGGGTTCAAATTTTGATGTTGTTTCCTGGGTGTTGTATGGGGGAAACTCTTGGAGAATTCCCGTTTGACCGCTGGAGGTCACCAAAGTGACCCCAGGTCAAAGTTGGTGTGCCGTTTGTACGGGGGTAAAATAGGGCGTCACTGGAGAGAATAGGCCAAGGAGCATTTGCGTATTAAGTTTCAGCACTCTGTGATGACCCATGCGCTCACCAGAGTTCACCAAACGTGGGCAGCTTCTTATGGACCACACTGTACAACTTTGAGGACTTCTCTTGAGCACATATGGGTCACCCCAGGGAACTGGAACTTAATACGTAAATGTTCCTTGGCCTCCTCTTTCCAGTTACACCCCGTTAATTTAACGGTTAAACCCCAGTCATAAGTGCATCCCAACCTCAACCTGGGTCACTTTGGTGATCATTCTGTTGTAAAAAGTGGTGAGAAATCAAAAGTTAAGTACATTACATTGTACGACGTTTTGAGTGCGTTTACGGTCAAATTGGTCTCATTTCCTGCTTTCTTTAGACACCCCACTTGCACACGCGAAAATAATCGCGGCAACTAATCGCTAATTGCGATTATTTTCGACACGATTAATCGTTAATCGCCAAACAAGATTTTTTGCTCATCGCGATTCGCCAAAAATCGCCAATCGTCCCATCCCTACCTTCGACCCGGGCCCAAAATTCCGTATGTAACCGATAAAAAACTTAATTGGACTAAAAATGTTGGCGCACCAAAACGAAACTAAATATTCTAGCAAGAACGCACTGCTATGCGCAGACAATTAATTCCGAAATATTGTCATAAATTTTGTATGGACAGAACTTATATTTCAATGAATTAGCTACTGTAAATCTACAGATTTACTACTGAAAATGTAATTACTTATTTTGACGGAAACATAGAATTCGTGCCCGGGTCGAAGGTCAGAGTCAACACACTCCTTTGTCAAGCGGTCGGACACACTTTTTGGGAAAAATTTGTGTGAAATCTTTAAGACCAAGTCGACCAAAACTAGCATGAGAAGAATGGAAAAAGTAGACGCTTTCTCCAGATTAGGTTCAGCAATTATTATGCTTCACCTAACGAGGGATAGCCGTAGTTCAAAAAAGAATCGAAACGAGAATCAAATACTTCAAAAAACGAACGTTTACATAATTATTAAGTTTTTTTGAAAAGTATATTTACCACGTGACCACGGGTTACGGCGAGTCTGGGACGAGTTAAGACGAGAACTCACTTTTGCACAGTACTAAATGAATGACTTGTACAGAAATAACAAACTACGGCTATTTCTGCAATATTTTTACAAAATATCCAGCCTTCACTTTGTCTAAAATGATTTTGAGTTCCATTTTGTACCATTTTTTGGAAATCAATTATGTTTTTGCATGTACTATAATAGTGTATTATAATTTCAATAATTTGAAAATGAAATTGGAAATCGCGTAAGGTGTTTCAAAAATGTGGCGCCACTCACGTCCAATCCATTTCAGTCTCTCCCCCCAAATCACCAATGTTCATTCTAGTCTCGTCCTCAAAAAACTACATACTCAACAAATTCTTCCTCCGTCTCAATCTCTCCATTCATATTCAACCTTGACCTGTGACCTCATCTCACAAGGAAGGCCAAATTCAGTACCAAATCTATTCATTTGCATTCCATCACACACAAACCCACCAATCCCATTCCCAATATAATATTACTTTGATACACCCTTTTTCCCTCTCTGGCCTTTGCTTGACCCGAAATTCGATCGCCGTGCTGGCGTTTCAAATATTCAAAAAAATCAACATGCCACTACATGTCCTTAAGCCTCGGCCATTTTAAAAGTCTCATAACCCTCTTCAATTCATTATGAATCTCCACAAAAAAGTGCAGAATAATTAGTTAATCAGGATGGTCAGGATAACGAAAGAGTTGAGGTGATGTACTTAGATGTATTTTCCCAATCTACTTTGTGATGAGAGTATCCATAGCGAAACTGGAAATGTTTAAATTAAATCTTCTTACCAGATAAGAAGACTCGAACGAGTAGTGTGGATTTGGCTGAACTGGATTACCCTTCAAATCCAGCAAAACAAGTTTAGTATCTATCAATTAATAAATTAAAAAAAGTCAATTCCAGAATAAAAAAAATAGTACTGCACCGGTGAAGCATTACTCTTGTATTTGTATTCTCTAGAGTAGTACTAAATTCAATTGAATCAATCATTCATTAGTGGTTTCCTTGGATTTAAATAACGGAGCCGCAAAAATATTTTAGGATAGTTTTGATTTGTGTTGATATGATTTGATAGTGCGGTGCGGTGCGATAAAGTGCGAGTGCGATTGTAAATTTTCTCACAGAAGTGCTGTGCGAGTGCTGTGCGATCAGAACGAGGCTCGTAAATATTAGCCCTTACTATTGCATTTGGAAGTATGCATATCCGGCAAATTCGTCTCATTAGAATTTGAAATTTTTTGCGATCTTCTGCCTTGCATCTGTTAAAAAAACAGACCTAATGAAAACGGGCAATTTCCATCAAATATAAGCTAGAAAACAATAAGAGCATATGTGAATATATTATTAGCCAGCACGGTCCCCCTAATACATCTACCTAATTTTTTTATTGAACTTAATAATTGAACTCGCTAGACATACATACCGTATATGACCGTTTATAACTCGGGTTCTATTTAAAATTGCCGCCTCCAGACCCGGGTTGTATTCGAGCCCACGGTTCTATTTCTATATCTTCTATTCTAACACTCTGTTCTATGAAAAAATCTATTCTGAAAGTAACAAAAATTTAAAAGCATATAAAGCAAAATATAAACAAATAAAGTTCTTAACCTTAATACAAAATAGCTCCAATAAGATTCACTTTCACTACACTCGTTTAATTTTTGTTTTCGGAGTCAGTCGTATATCTCGTTTAACTATTTTTGTATATATATATGCTCCAAGAGATGTACTGGTAACTTTTTTTAATACAAAATCAGTTCTATCTAATTAAAAAAAACACAAACTTTTATTATAGATTTAGGTTGTATATTGCGCAGTGAGAGACGTGGTCGCAGGGCTGAAGCAAACCGAATAGTAATTTTTTCAGCTCTGGCAAGGCAATTACGCGGGGAATGAACATACAATGCTCGGTTGAAGGGTTTGATGCTCATCGCAAATAACCTTGTGAAAATGGGCCGTTCATAAATTTCACGGCCACGAAAGGCATGGGGGTTCCCCCGTCCCCTCTACAGTACCCCCGTCCCCCTCTAATGTACCCCTGCCCCCTCTAACGTACCCCCGACCCCCTCTAATGTACCCCTGCCCCCCTCTAAC
>JAQIXO010002324.1:0-10180 GCA_034700305.1 Protaphorura armata | reverse complement strand
CCTAGCGTGACCTGGGCGCAATGCCCCGAGTTTCACCAACACAAAAGTTGTTAGTAGTGACCCTAGGGACAACATATGAAAAATTCAGCGCATTCGTACGGAACGGTAATTTCCCATGCCCAAGGTGCCTTCTCCTTTCTGCATGTATTGCATGGATTTAGTCATTTTGCATAACAGTCAGGGCAGCATATAAATGTTCAGTCAAACTATCCTTCGGAGCATGGTACATTTCAACCACAAATCCATACATTAATAACATTCGGCATATTGTGAAAGAATCTGTTCTCTATGAAAATTCTCTATCCAAAGGAGTACAGTTACATACATCAGATTCCGCCGTAATATGTACACAGTAGTTATGACATACCTTGTAGCCATACGTACACGTATTACGTATATGTATTTTTCTCCCAGAGGGGCAGAAATCCGCTTTCTCGTTTTCACAGGTTAAACAAAACCGAACCGCACCCAGAAATTCAGACGACCTAAATACACACGAGTCATTACTCCAAACGCACACGCACAGCTATCCATCCAAAATCTTTAGCTGTCACAATACACGAAAGACACATCCGCTTTTCCATACCCTAGTCATACATATCGGGCATTCAACTTTCGTATTGACCGAATATTTGACCTCAATTCAGAAGGAAACAAGAGAAAGTTTACTTCATATTGCATGTTTGCTAATCTTAAAACAATCAGAGTAGTCCAGGTCCAATGGAGAACCAAGCAATATTTTCTCCACACAATTTCTCAAGTCAAACATAGTCACGCCTTCTCTCCATTTCGTATTCAGGTTATTCCAGAAACATTTGCCTTTCTATTCGCACACCATTTCCATTCTTCTGAAGAGAACTTTCTCCTCAAATGAAACTCAACACACCATGGCTTCAAGGCGATTAACGAAATGGTTCGCTTCGATTCGAAGGACCACATTCTATGTCACTCAGTCAGTCATTTAAATACGACAAAACACGACATACCATATTCAGGTCATCTTCATTACAACTGGGCAACACAAATTCTGAGCACCTTTGTACAATGGTTGGTCCCATCATCAACACAAACGAAATCAGTTCTTCTACTGTCCAAGCCACATAAATAATGACACTCTAATCATTCAATCAAATTAGGTCATTTCCCGACACACCAACGTTTTCCTGTCATTTCTCCTAACACGAACGCACGAATCTACTCCTGGCCCTGCCTTTCAAACATGTATATAATCAGAAGTAAATAGCTGGGAAAGGTAGTTCCACGTACATCTTCGTTTTTGGAATTTTCGAGCTCGGACGTACTCCTGCCATTGCAGCTTGATAGTACATTGTTATCCTGCGATGGAGGTGGGAGATGGTAGGTCGTAGGATGTGGACGGTGGCCGACGCTACGTTCGGCTGCGCGGGTGTGCCATGCTGCTTTCACATCCCTCGATCAGAAAATCTCTTTACCTGGTGGCTCAGGGATATTTTGTCCCCTATAACGAAATGATAAAAAAATCCCAGGAACGCAAGAATTCACAAGGTTTACGATGCATGAATATGCGTCATATTTCATCGTGAGCTACCTGGGTTGTTTGACCTTGTTATTGTAAATTGCATTGGTTGTATCACGGAACGCAATACTATAAGATACTGCTGTGCCCAACACGCCAATCTTGGACTTACACATCCAGATATAAATTTTCTGGTAGATTTTTGTCATGATGAATACATCATGCGAGTGATTAATCAAACCGACAATGACCTCCGCGTAGAACATAAGTCGTTAGCTAGGAGACACACACCTCGCCAAATGGTCACAGGGCATGATCAATAGTTCTCAAACCAAAATAATTTATAATTGATTATGGCTCAACTCTTAAATTGTACTGTTACACGTGTTGACAGACTTATACATTAAGTGAAGTTTTACATCTCGACAGTGATCAACAGATAGACTAATTTCAACGTCGAGCACATTTTCATAAGTCTTTACCCCAAGCACGAGAGGTTATCACACTGACCTTATTAAGTGATAGCCAATGTCTGCATTGCTTTTACGAAAGACGGTCAGTACATTATTTTCTGATAATCCACAAAATATATAGACACGTTCCAGTGCATGAAACAGTGCTCGATAGGGCTCAAATTTCGTATATCCTACGTGATCGTCAACATTTAGACGATGATCTTAGAAATAAAGATTTATGAGCCTCATTGAATGGGTAGAATATCTGTACGACGAGGCAAATCCTTCAGCCTCTACAATTCGCTGCTCACTCTGTTACGCGAAGTCTAATGATCCCAAGTATAGCGCAAACTATGTGTCAGAGTTCGGAAGAGTTGGTGGTCATATTAGGGACACACCAAAAGGTATGAGAGATTCTTGGACTCCTGAATTCATGAATTGAATTGAACTGACATGAATTCCTTTTCAGGTCCATTTTACCTACAACGAATTAGTTTCAACCCAATTGTATGTACATAGAATTAGGTTTCAACTCAATTCTATGTACATACAATTGAGTTTCAACCCAATTCTATGTACATACAATTGAGTTTCAACCCAATTCTATGTACATACAATTGAGTTGAAACCCAATTCTATACTCCCTAACCAATACTTTCTGAATTACACGATGAAACTTATTTCATTAAATTAATTGAACGTCATACTGACTTCGTTCAAATTTTCCATGCACAAATTCAGATGATACCTAGTATCTATCAACGCTCTGAGGCGATTCAGAAACGATTGGTACTACTCCGCAGAAACCTATCAAACACCCTTCGCGTCATAGCCGATTTTATGCCAAAATTTCCGGCAGCACAATTCAATCGCGGTACGTCGTATTGCCCTCTGCATGAGACCCGAAAACACGATTTAGTCGCATGTAAATCGTTTCAGAAGATGAAAAACGAGTTTCAGCAAGATACTATCTCAATCAATCCAACGGGGCAGCAGCCCCTGATCATTCAGCTAATTAAAACAACCATTTTCCATAGCAGAACACATAACATCGTTTTCTGACGATCTTAATATGATACTTAACCAATCAACTTCAACTATTTAGCAACTTCCCACTCCGATCTTAGAAAGATATTAAGATACATTCCGTATGAATTTCCATTGTAATATATGTATATATATATGCATATCTATACATAATATATGTATATGCCTATGTAATATACTCTTCGTTTCGACCAACATGAGTTATGAATCGCCAGGTATGGCCACTCGTACTTAACCAATTGAAGCATGAAAAATTATTGGCATTCCAATATATTACTCATTTGTCCAGCCTGTAAAGTACCACAAATCCTTAGCGATATTTTAGACCGTTACACAGACACTGAAATCCAAAATCTTAAAATACGAGCCTTATGGTCTAAATCATTCCCGACTCACACCATACCTTTTCGACTACGCTTGTTTAGTACCAATCAGTGTGTCGGCTGTAATAGTGAAAAGGACACAATTAGATATTTCTGTGCTCAGCACGCTGAACTAGAATTAACACATCCAGACATAAATTTTCTAGTGGACGTTTGCCACGATGATTATCCAATGCGAGTGATTAACAACACAGACGCTGATCTCAGAGTACCAGATCAAACGATGATCTTAGAAATAAAGAATTAGTCCAAGTTAATCCTCCACGCAGACACACACCACGTCTAGTTATTCCTCATCCATCTCCAATCAATTTCCAATCAACCAATCAAAACTTGGATTCATAACAAAGTTTCTTTGTTATGTTTACATTGTAAACAGGAATACACGTTACAAACAGTGTTACATCTATACCGTGAGCCGCATCTTACCAATTTAGAAACGATAATTACACAAATGCAATTGACTACTTTTCCAAACCAAGACATAATAATTCGCATCCACCAACGTGAAAACTGTATGCTATGTCTTAATGAGTCAGCTTCAATCATTGACTCACTGGATACTATTGTCCCACCCCTTCACCCTTTAACACATCTTGCTTTTTTGAAGCAGAAACAGCGATACTATGTGAAACGTGTTATTGACGGTGTCGATTTAGATTTACGACCACAACCTAATCAACCCAATGACCCTGACGCTAAAAAAAATGGCCCCGAAGGCATTCGCCATGTGAAGTCTTCATACCAATTGATGTAGGTAATGTGTATTTACCAGCTTACGTTCCCAAGGTGTACTCAGGTATGTCTAGCAAGTAATAGCATTCTTGCCCTACCAACTCAAATCCTAGTTACATTTACACTTTCCCACATAGCCCATAATAACTCGCTAATTATGAACGCCGCTTTTCTAAAAATAATCTGCTTTAATTGTAAATCATCTTACGATTCAGATTCGGATATTTCTGATAATGTTTATCAAGTTAAACATTGTCAGAGGTGTCTGGCAGCGATAATCTCTAATGCCGACAATAAATTTTCCAATGATATTCAATTATTGGCGTCACAGTACTATACGGTCCTGCTCACCTCCGAACGAACACTTAACTTGTGTGAAATCAATCGTTTAAAGAGCAAAATTCAAAACCAAGCTACCAAATTACGTTGTTGCAGCACCTACATACAGTAACTAAACAAATTGATACTAAATTTGTAACGAATAAATTAAGGGACATTATCGACATAGCTCATATTGTGTCAATGGCAAGACCCCTACGCTAGATGGGACTAACCCCATTGAACCACCTCGAGTCTGCTACCCTCTTCTTCTTAATGATAAATTGATTCGCACAAATCTGCTTGTCTCCCTTCCCGTGTCCCGTACGCTAAAAGCTTTGGAACGAGCCAGTGTACCTTCTTCATCGTCTTCCGGAGAATCTTGTTCTACTAAAACTGTACGTAAACGGCACACTTCGCCCGGTACACGTACGAACACACAATCAGAGTCCCGTTCCGGCAGTCCTCGTGTCTCTGCATTGCAAGCCCGAGAGAAAATATCTTCCGCAACCCGACATAACAGAATTGAATCCGATGATTCACTTTCTCCTGTCTCTTCGTCCAATCACAAATCAATTCCGACTATACAGTCTGGGTCTAGCAGTCCGATTCTTAGTTCCTACCCAGCTAGTACTAGGACTGCAACTCATGACAGTGCTTTTAAGGTTACAGTCACTGAACAAATATCCCCATTATCATGTAAAGTTGACTTAACCAAACTCTTACGCAAAATAGAATCTGATGTAACTATAAAGAAATCCCAGATCCGTAAGATTAAAGCTCAAACATAACCCACACAGCCTAGAGTCACAAAGATTGTACTCCCTAAGAAGAAGGCTGTATCTTCTATTAACAGAAATGAAACCCAGCAGTCTACCATGATTTATGCTGCGAGTACTTATCAGAACCAATTAAAGTCATCATTGAGGCAATTTAAAATTCCCAAGAAAAGAATTATCCCATTACCAGACTCCGAGTCTGATGAGGAAATTGACAAACTCCCCCAGTCCGTGATTATCTTGCCGACTGATGAAAAGTCATCATGCAGTTCGGTACTGACCACGAAGGATTCTGATCTAGCAGTGATCTAGGCTCAATCTAGCAGTTCAATGTAAAGAGAGTATAACTTTCCCCAATCGATTATTCGGTGTAAAGAAACCGAATTGTGTTAATTGTTTCCCATGCCTCTCTCCGTACTACTCTACCTCACTTGAGCATACACACATGATTGAAATGATGTGGAAATGTATGCACGTGATGATAATGAATCCATGTAAAATGAAACGATATGTGAAATGATTATGACAATGATATGGAATAACAATATGTAAACATGTTTCTTCTTTCTTCTCTTTACAGGGTGGACCACACAAAATGACGCATCTGATTTATTCTTCACAGTCCACACGCAGCAAACTTGGCAACGACGACGGTTGTTTGTCTCGTTTTGATGTTTCCATTCTGACGACGGTTAGATGGATATGTATGGTTAGAATAAATCACATGTTGACTCGTGACCCCTAGAGTATCGACCGCTACGCAATGAATGAAAATATATGATAAAGATAGTCCCACGTGATGCCCTTCAGTAAATAAGGATGCCCTTGATTAGGAAGAGTTGAGCTACTACGATTAATAATTATGACAATCCTGACAATCCCACATTGTAAGGAGAAATTGCTAAAGCTATTATTATTAATTACAACAATGAATTTCATGACACTGATATATGATAACGACAATCCCACATTGTGATGCCCTAAAGTACGGATGCCCTTGAATAGATAAGGAGGAAGTTCATAATGCTACTACTATTAATTGTAAGAATGAAGTTAATGACACTCAATCTGATTCAGGATGAACAGATTTCGATTTAATGATTTGCAACTACCGGTTAGCTAATGAACCGACGTAACACTTATAAAGTACTTATATTGATCAAATGAAAACCTGACGACTGTTTACCAGGTCACTTTACAGTTGCAGGTGCATGCCTGTCGTCTCTGACCAGGCCATAATTGACTACTTAATACGACTACGACGAAAATCAATTCCCATAAGTATGAATGTGGATAAACGGCTTCAGTTCACCGTGTTCAAAAGTGAGGACTCATACACTTGAGATCATTTTTTGAACCGAGTGTGGCTCTGGGTAGTGATACTCTGTGAGCACTCCTTTATTGCTTTCGGCGTATCACCTTTTCCCTGTAACCACAAAAAAAGGCTCTCTAACAATTACAATTAAAATAAAAAAAAAATTATCCAAAAATAGATGAAAATTTCAAAAAAAATCAATAACAATCATACACATCGCATTATGTGCTGTACTTGATTCTCAAGTATTTCACGGCTCTGGCCTTAAGCACACATAAACTGACGATACGTCAGACAAACTTATGAAACACCTTGTACTATCCTACATTCGCAGACTACACATGTATGTTACGGAGATTTTTTCTAAAAATCTGCCTATGCATGACTAACACATATCTGTACTCATGAATGACAGCGCTGCTGCGCTATGAGATAATACTCTCATACATTTCTCACAATTTATTGGTACGTTTTGAGAAATGGTTAAAATTCCATCGCTGAACCAACAGAACACAATCACATAACTAGTTATCTTAGTCTGCATGACATAGAATTACAATTGAACACATTCTCTTGATGTTTGTATTTCGTACTAACCCAATGTCTAATATTAATCAATTGAACGCACATAAATGTTCCACACAGTCGTGTGGTCTGCCTTTCTAGGCTATAACCATGTGAATTAGCTTAAGTGTATTTCTTGCAGAGGCCTCCAATTCTTCTCAGCATCCATAGGAATATTTCCCAATTTTCCAAACACTGCTTGAGACACGAATGTAGATCTCTTGAGCGTTGATTGACCTCAAAATTCCACACAGTGAATGAACCTCGTCCACTCATTTACATATTATGGAATATAGATCTTTTTACGTAATTCGATTAGTCTCTTACCAATCCTTCATGACCATGGACAACAATTCTATACTCCTCGAATCAACTTTCTCTTCACTCCTCTTCACATGAACTCTACCAACTTCACTACTAGTACTGTCTACTATATACATAGTCCAATCATGTCTTGTAATCTAGTACCCAGTCACCATAAGTGTTCACGTTACTACTTAACTAATAGTACAAAACGCAATGTGTATAATGAATATTGTCTAGCAATCATTAATAGTGAACTCTTGTTGAATTTTAGATATAATCTAAAATTTCTCAATGTTTGGAGGGGTCCTATACCTCTCTGAAAGTATCTACTATTAATGAGTAAATGTACACACTACACACACAAGCATTTTAGCAATAGTTCAAAAAATTAATTAAAAATTGTGAATCCTGAGCATTCATACGGTTGGCGAGCCACAGATTCTGATCAGCAAATTTTGATAAGCAAAATTTTCTTCTTAGAGTCTCGGTGGGTGTAATCACTTCGGATTACATGAGTCTTGCCATTTGCCTTTATTGGCAAATGCCAAAACTGGAAATCAGAATCTGGCTCGCAGAAAACCGTATAAAAGCGCTGGAGCAATGTTGCTCTACAGCGGAGTAGCAAAACAGAGTTTCAGAGTTCAACACCATTCTCCATTCTGTAAACACACAGTCGAAGTACAGACTTTCTCTGCTCGTTCATACTAACACGTGCAATAAAAGATTCGCAATATCAAACGACGTCCACGACTCATTTCTAGTCCTGCATCTCTTACATCTTTCATCTCAGTCAAAGTTCAGCGTCGAATCACGGCTAGGCACATTCTGACCTAACAGGCCCAATTGACCTAAAGGTTAATTGTTCACCCCACGATCAGCTCCGAGAGTCTCAGATTTAACCCCCAAAGTCCCCAGTTACTCTCATGTATACATGTGATTGTAATGTAAAAGTTGGAAAATAAGAGAGATTTAGCGTGCGCAGGAAGGATGTGAGGTCACGAAGTTTTCCTTGTGGACCATTTTAGGTCACAAGTTCTTACACATGGAAAAGGATCGGATTTAAAACACAATCACAATGACGCACGAAGAGGCCTAAAAAACGTAGATTTAGGTCACCATTGTAGTTAATGATGTAAAGGACTCTCGGGGTGACCCGAACCGAAGCCCAAACAGGCCAGGAGAAAGCAGGTTAACACCACGCCTGCAGTATGACCAGAAAGAGTATGGAGAAAGCCCGGACGGGAAAAATATAAAAGAAGAGAACGGGTAGGAATTCTTGTCACGATTCGCTACGGCGAACCATTCTTTGTCAGGGACTGATGTGAAGAGAGAATATCTGTGAAGTCAAAAGACCTACCCTGTGGACATTTAGGTCACAAGGTAGGACACGAGGCAAGAAAGACGAATCTGGGACGCAATGTACGTCATTCTGACGTACGAAGTGACCCAGAAATAGAGAACCAGGCCAGTACTGACGTCAAAGGGTCGAATGACGCACGGGTTGACCTGAGAGGTGGACCAACCACGAGAAAGCGGGTCAGAGCCACACCCGGGAGAAAACTGGGAACGACATGGAAAAGCCCAGAGAAAGAAAAGATATAAAAAAGAAAGAAAGCAGGAAATTCTCTCTCTCCTTTCTCAGAGACCGAGTCAACTAGAATCCTTTTCTCCTTTCTCCTGCTCTTCAACCTTTCTCTTTTACTCGTTCAATCTTGCTCATCGTAAAACCAGATTGTTAGACCTTAAGTCAAGGATAGAGAAAACTGTACTGTCTGTCACCTGAAAGTAAGTTTGATCTGAACGTAAGAGCAATAAATACATTCGACACAAAATCATCCGGTCGTGTTGTCCAAAGTCATTTCAGTCTGATCGCTTCTGATAGATTTAAACTGTATAAAAGAGGATAAACGAAGAGAAGGATCGAGATAGATCACAATATCGATCTCTCCGTCTTTATTCAAAACCTCTGTGAGTCTGCTCCAGCAGACAGACGCTTTCCCTTTCTCACTGTATCCGAGTGATTTTCACTTGGAGACAGGCACTTCTATTCTCAGACTCCTACTATACACTACACTACTATTTTCAGACCTCATCTATCTTTCCCATATTCAGTTTCTGAACTTTCACCGTTTTTGTTATCGCTCACATTACATACCATTTAGCTACAGTTAGATTAAGGTTAGTTTATATTCCATATCTTTTGTACTTCGAATAAAACCACACGAGTTACGACTGAACCAGACTTTGTTGAACATATTATTACATATACGCTACACTGTACATTCAGGGCCTTTCCTCAGATCAGCACGATTTTCCCTAGACCAACGACTGACCCTCTTGGGTCGAAAGGATTCCGTGGGTGTCGTGCGCACGGACGATGACCTTTTCACAATTCTCTCTTTTGCTTTCCAACTTTCACCGACTAGTTTTCCCACTTCTACTATACAGTTCACTGAACTTCAACCTTTGTCTTATAATTCGTTCAGTAATCCTTCACATCACACTTCTTTGTTAATATTCTAGTAGTAGTGTTGTAAATAAAATAGTTGAAAACTAAAGACAAGTCGCGCGTTATGGGTTATGGTAAAATATTTACATTGGGCGGAGCCCTTGTATGTTAAATACTCTAAGGATTGTTAGGGTGTCTTTGTGTACAGGGTGTCTTCGAAAAAGCGCATAATTGTTTGTTCTAATTTTGGCGTAGTTACAAAATTTTATGTTACGGCCAATGCGAATTTTCCAATTAAAATTAAGTTGAACCTTTCATTTTATGGAATTGGAAA
>JAQIXO010002323.1:0-10187 GCA_034700305.1 Protaphorura armata | reverse complement strand
TGCGAAACGTTCGGAATGAGCTTGACCGTTCATTCGGCCCAACACCCATTCTCGGACTACAGATGTGAAGATGTGAAACAATGGGAGTTGTTGTTAATGAGTGAATGCATGTGTTGATGTATTTCAGTGCTACACGCACAGGTACTTAGGATGGAAGATTCGTGTATTGGACAGCTGTGAAGGAGATCAAGCGGTAGAGTCTTCGGAGAACATTCCGACGCCTCAAGGACCATCAGGAGCTCCAAACAGGGACCAAGAGTTGGGAGAAAGTATCGTGCACGATACGAGGATCCCACTAATCCCGAAACTTTTCAACGATGCGAAGTAAACATATTAGTCTTTTTGTACAAATCCTATCACTCTCTCCATTCCTTGAGGGAGTTAGCGTTGAGGGATAGTGTATTACATTCCGTATTCTGTCTTATGTATGGTCTACAGGGCTAGTGCTGCCAAAGAGATGGGTCCGACTGGTTCTCCATCGTCTCAACTCTCCGATGTCCCCGCAAGCAATTCCAAGTTGACTGACAGAGAGACGACTTCGTCTGATAAGAGTCTCTTGAATGAGAAACAAGTAGGGCGGAAAATTGAACCATTATGATTTCTCACTGTTATTTCAGAGTTTTCCAAAAAAAGAAAACTTCCCCATTTTGTAAGGGTTCTTTTACCAAGCCATTTGGGAATAAATATTTTCCTTGTCTTCCCTCTTCTCTTCTTGTACAGTCAACCGTTGTGTGCTTGATATATTTTTTTGTAATAAAAAAAAGAAGTTTGAATTGTGAACAGAATATTCCGATTCTAGGAACCAGCAGGAATAATATACAAAACTCAATCTCCAGGACCGATTCCACTCCATAAACAAGATTATCAGAGACCTCCTTCAGAATCCCCTCACTATTCCGCTCAGAATGTATTTATACACAGTGTTGGTCCTGAGGAAATAGTTCATGGGCCAGGAGTACCTCAACAACAACATGTAATATACACTCATCCCCCTCCTCCTTCTTATGGAACTTTACCTTACCCGGCACCCGCCGATACTCGGGCCCATGTAGTTCGAAACTCACATCCATTTAAATTTGTGGATGCATACGGGCAACCGGTGAGAGTCGGAGAAGGCTCAAGAATTTTCTATGACAGTCCGCCTGGGTCAGACTACGTGGTTGGACCAACAAGCAGGACTCCCATGGTCGCACATCCTGTTCGATATGAGATTGTGGCCAGCACTATTCCTCCACAGCAGCAAATTCTAGGGAATCCAGGGTATGAGTCGTCCAGGAATAAAGCTGAGTATGTGAGTGTTCAGAGTCGGGTCCCGGAAGCCGGGCCACTTCTCCAGGGAGCTGTTGTTAGACTCAAGGATGTAAGATTACGACCCGAGCAAATCGCTCTCAGCTCAGAGACAGTAAAATTCATAGATTACCCTCCACCTCATTTTCGTGTGCCAGGAGGGAATGAGCAGCAGACTGGGTTTCGTCCTAGACCCAATTGGCCACACAGTCGAAATCTTCCCAAGCGTGAAGAACTTCGTCCGGGCGCCAGTCAACAATTTCCAAGTCTTGATGAACTTCGTCTGACGCTCAAAAGTTTGGATGACAATCCTGGAGAGGATTCACCATTTGAAATAGTCAAAGTGAATGACACAAATATGTTACCTTTTGAGCTCCCATTAAATTTGACAGAGCAAGTGGAGCAGCAAACGAAAGCATCATCACCATATGGTGGGGCGGGACACGGTGCAACTGCCAATTCTACTCCTTGGAAACAATCAGGTTCGCCGAATTGATAGGATTCTTTGTTCAGATTTATGTACGTGTGTGTGACTAAAGTGGGAGGAACGGACGAGGATGTAAAAACTCCAAGTCTCCCTTAACCTTGTTTGTCTTCCTTAACTCGAAATTTAATCTCTCCTTATTTCAGGAATCGTTCCACGAATCAAATCAACTCCAGAAAATTCGTCACCTCCTAAGTTTTACCTCATTGATGATTCAAATCACGCTATGAGGGACGAGGTTTGTTTTTTTAATTTACTTTCTATACACTACCCCTAATTTGCTTTCCCTTTCTCTCCTGTCTGTCACTAGTACTATACAATGTTTTTGGTACGATCAAAGGTTTGTTTTTATATGTATGTGCTTTTCTTGACGACAAGAAAAGTGCTTGCCTGTTTACCCATTGCATGACATGACATGTAGACAGTCGGTGGTCCAAGATCTGTCTTCAGTCACTCTCATGTTCTACTAACTCAAGACAGTAAACAAGTGGACAGCTCCGGTCCGCCAATTATGTTCACTTTTCCTCGACAGCTGTCGAGAGGTGAAGGAGAAAATGTTAAAGAGCTAGAAAGTTTTACAGAAGAGTTCCCAGTGACGAAGATTCCTTTCTCCTATAATAATGTGGAAACTCCGACGGACAATGCAGACAGTGATTGGTTACAGAGCCAGGAGTCTTTGGAACTAGAGTTACGAAGACATATATTGAAAGAGACTGGATTTGATCCAGTCCCGGTTCTCGTTGAAAATGGGTTTCAACCTCTAGCCGGGTTCAACATCGACAACTATAGAATCCGTGACATAATGTCAACTCCAGTCCTTCCTGTGAGTTCAGTCTCGTCACCACGCTTTGACTCCATTTTTTTGGGACGTGATTACAAAGACAACTTTTGATTGCTTTGTTTGTAGTCTAGTTATGTCTGTAGTCTGATGGATATAGAGATTCATAACCCACACAGTAGTCGTCTTTTGAAAGTAGACGTAGAACGTAGACACATTTTAATGCTTGCACGTAGTAACTGTATTCGTAACTACTACTCCATGGGTATGGAAAGTTGCGTAGTCTTGGTTTGAGTTAGTTCTCTTTTTTTGAAAGGTGTTGGGTAGACTAGACGGAGTCTTCTTGTCTGTAGTTTTTTGATGGTCGGTTTGTGGAACTCTAGAAGGGAAGGAAACATGGAAGTGTGGAAGCCATAACTGTCGGAATAGATTTTGCTTTGTTGTTTTAATAGTCAGCATTCCAGGTTCTTACGACTGGAAGGGACAGGGTCCATTAATCCTTTATTTTTGTTTCCCACGAGATGTGCAGGACGTGGACGTGAGTCCGTCGGCGTCTACGACAACTACGTCTCCTAGGTTGGAATCTCCAGCTCACCACAATGAGCTAAACAATGGACTCAGGGACCCACAGCTTGAAAGCTTTGAACCTGTTTTTCGTCCATCTCTTCCAGACGTAGGAGAATTCAATGTATCACAATACTTTGTTGGAGGACAGGGGCTGGAATCAACCATTCACTTACCGATTATTGTAATCCCACGAACGGAAATGGTTTCGACTCAGGCACGTTGATCCACCTGTCCTCAGTTGTCCTAGCTCCCCTAAAAACGCCTCATAATATGTATTGCCACCAAATACAATCTTATTTCAGGTCCGAACATAATGTGCAATTGATCTTTTCTGGTTCACAGTCGATGAAACAGTCTATGGCCAGAAACGCACACTTGTCCCAACGGTTACTACCTGGTGGGCAGATCACAAAGCATGAGTACACGACGAGTCCTCACGGTGAGTGAGCACTAACATTCTCAGAATAAATTGTTTCTAAACTTTCCAAATTTGCACTCTTGTTGGGATTTCGTACAGGATGAATGGGATTCGTTTTATCGTAACATTGTTTCTGAGACTAGCTTTACTATTCCAGGGTCTCGCTATCGGGCATATCAAAACTTTAAACGGCAACCAACCTCAAATTTTAATGTACACGACATGGAAAGAGTTTCTGAGTCTAAGGACCTGATGTCGGAAGCAAATCAAAGAGCCCCACCGACAATTTTGTCCCTACCAGGTGGGAACAATATGCGGCCTCCGATTCCTCGGATTCCTCAACCACCGCCAGGAACAGTCCTTGCTTTTGATGGGCGCCATGTGAGTTTGAACAATGGAGGAATCAATTTTAGACCAAGTTCTGATGGGCTCACTCCATCAATCCAAAATAAGCCTCAATTTGTAGCCTACCGAGGTGAACTCCCAGGACCCATTCTAGAGATTCCAGAGAACTTTCCACATTTGAACTCTCAGAGCTCTCGACATCCGGGGTTCAGAAATGTTCTTAAAGCACAAGCTCAGGCAGGAGACATTCAGGCTTTACCATCTGACAGATTCTATACTTCTGCCCAACCTCAAAGTCAAAATGGAAATCGCAATTTAATTACAACCAAGCACGGGCTAAGACCTTCAAAGTTAGAAATCGTTCCAAATGATGACATAACTATGGTGTACATCAAAGGAGCGGATGACAGGGAGCTTCAGAGAGAACTGCCAAAAATTATTAGTCAGGTACAAAAAGAATCACAGGGAGAAACACAGAGAAGACAATCCGAGTTTGAAGGATCCGATAGCTTAGAATCACCATTTGTGGCAGGGGAGAGTGAAGAAACAATGCAAATCCTTCATGCGCACAATAATCCAACACAACACATAAGCAAGAGCCAACAAGTGAGTCCAAAGTCATGTTCTTTCCATTTCCAGATTGTTTCCAGTTAAAAATGGCTGGTTACGACTATCCCAGACAACGATTTTCACTTGATACTCCACTCCTCGAATCGAATGCATCAATCTTTTCAGGAATTCACTCACCCAGTATTCGTTGAATGGCTTTCATGTCCGGCCCACATGGAAACACGTCTCATATGACCTACTAACGCCGTTTTATTGTACACACCAGATGCCACTTAATCAAAGTGATCAACAATATAAGGTTTATAGGGTTAATGGAATTCCTTATTGCGGTTCTACTGAAAGGATGAAAAGCAGAGAGTGATTTTCAAATTCCCAACTCTCGAATCCAATAGAAAGTCCGTTTTTATTGTCCACACATAAGAAAGCTTTCACTTTAACTTTCAATAGGAAATGGGAACTCGGATTTATTTACATATTCCTTCAGAGAGACCAAACCTCGACCTATTTCACAGAAAACGGGCAGGATAAAGTTCTTCAGATCTCTTCTCTGATAAGTTATTATTTGAAATTCAAATACTCATCCGAAACAAGTGAGAAGCGATCGTAAACGAGTTATCAGCGGGATAGAGGATACGTTGCATGTACTTTTGAATTTACAAGATCTGCAATGCAATCTTCTAATAGTCAAGTCATAAATGAGACGGCAACGGCAACTCCAATGATCACGTTAATTTTAAGCATGCCCTCAAACTATACAATCGAACGCTTTCTTAATGCTACTGTCTCTCATACTTAAAAAAAATTGAACTCAATGATGTTGTATAAATTTTAGCAAACTCAACCGAGGCAAGAGGTACCGCAAAATAATACTGATTTGCACATTCTGACGGATATATGGTCCATAATCAATAATCAAGAAGAATCAAGCGTATCAAAAATTCCTTTCCCTCAAGTCTCGTATCGTCCAATAAATCCTCAAAGGTCTGGGCTACCTTATAGAACTCGACCACTACCACAACAGCAAACCCAACAAAGACGTACATAAAGACTGGTGGGATGGGATGATGAGAAATTCTTCCATGAGCTGCCAGCCCTTCAGAACATTTCGTCATATTAATGACTTTTCACTAGAGTATATGAGTACGTTGGTGTGGAGTAAATTAATGAAGATATCTGAGAGAAGCTAGCGGAGACTTAGAAGACAAAGACATTTTCTGTACTGTGATCACTCACCCGAAATGCTAGTGAAACCCAAGAAGCATTACATTAATGTAGGTATTCAACAAAATTGTGCTGAACGCCCAGAACTGTCTGTTACTCACAAATACTCAACCCAACCACCCAACCCTAATACTTCAGCCATAGTATACTCATTAGACTCACCACTGACTACGCCATAACTTTAGAAAATGGCGATCAAGTATTTTTTTTATAGAAATCATTAAAACCACTGTAATATGTTTCAAACGGCGCGGCGCGGGGTTGGTGACTTGTAAGACGCATTTTGGGGTACTTTTCTTAAAAAATTATTAATGAAATAAGGTACAAGTTATTTTTGAGTTACGTTTTGAATAAACTTTTGATTTAGATTAGTAAAACTTTTCAACCAATTTTTATTCGTGCATGCACATACAAACCAAAAATAAGTTTTGAGAAGAAAGTTGGTAAGATTTGTTATAGTAAATCCTATGAAGTAAATCCCAGGTACATTTTCACTCTCACACGGTCTCATCGTGGTTTGAATTGAAGTCATGGGTACAACAACACGCAAGATGAAACTAATCGTAAGTTTAGACTGAGTTATCGAGGAGAGAGAGAGAGTGGATGAGATTTCTCTGGGTGCGTGACTGTAGCTCAATCCAGAGCTATTCAACATCTGAAATCATTGGAAAATATGGCAAAATACTTATTGCTGTGAGCGTCCATATGTAGTGGTTCCTAGGGACACCACGAGTGCTTTCACTTCGAGAAAGATGTAGAAAGTAAGTATGGACAAAACTACGAGATTTAGTATGCAATGCTGCTCAAATTTCTAGCTCTACAAATAGTAGCCTCTAATGCTTTGGCACAAGCAAGTATCTTGTGAATTCATATAAATTATTATTATTGACACACGTCTTAATGTTGTTTAATTTCGTTTCTGTTTCTGTTCAGATTAAATCATTTAGTAAAATGGCTCACAGTGATACAATACATAATAAAGATTTTTTATAGAACTGTTTGAAACTTTCTTCAAACATTTTCTTCTTAGCACTTTCGTTTTATTAGTTTGCCTAAGTCTGAAGAAGGAGAGGAGACGGAAACGGTTTTGCCGAAGGAGGCGATATTTTGGTTTCCAACTGCAATTGTTATGAATTCCATTGTCAGCTCTATAAATTTTATTCGTACGGTTTTGGGTTATGGTTGACCTCTTAATTTGTCGATTGAGCACGCCAAGCTTGAAGGGTGAATCATGTGAACGTTGATTCAATACTACAGCGGATGGGTGTGTGCGGATTTTGACTTGGACAATTAATCGGATTGTAGCACTGCGTATTATGTTTAGTTAAGTGACATTCTGACTCATCCCAAGGCAAAGTACACTGAAAGTGATTAAAAGACAAAAATAATAAGACTTCAAAAATGTTGCAAATATTTCGTCATTTCCAGATGGACAGAAATTGATGAAGCCCCAAGGTAGAACTTTCCGTAATAACCAGCATATTACTATGGTTAACTATTACTGTGGCAGTAAGAAGATCTTAAAGAGAGTGGCAAGTCTGAAGGAGCAAGAAATGCTTTGTGGCTGATAAGGATGTCAAAATCAGAAATGTTCTGTCCAGGGGAGAAAGCTCGAAATGTCAGTTGAGGGCTATAATTGACCTAGACTTACTCGTCTGAGGCACCCAAAATAATAAAGGACAGATACACTTGGGGATTTTAATAGGGCCAACACCCACATCACATTAGGGAATGATGCATGGGCATGGGGGTAATAAGAAGAAAGTTAGGAAGGAGTTGGTAGCATGGACCATTGGCGCGGTGAATAAGTTGTGTTCCTCCAAGAGAGTTCGAAGTTCATCTTTGGAAATAGTTGAGGAGGTCTGACATTTGAGGAAAGGAGGTAGGTATTCGAGTGTAGAGTCAGACTATGTGGCTAGGTTTTCGGTCTTGTTGGAAGGACAGGAGGGAGGGCCATAATCGATACGACGACCAGAGAGACATGGAGGCAGAAGCGAAAGTTTCCAACATTCCATTCCACACTTGTCTAAGTTCTGGGGCTCGGAGAAAATAAGGCTTTCACGGGGCCGTTGTCTTGCGCCGTTCTCTTTCTCCACTCCACAGTTCGTGCGTGGCTGTGCTCGAGGAATCATCTTCATCCTTCCATCCCATATTTTCCGTGTGCTCAGGTAAGAAAATTATCAACTTGTATCTTGTATCAAAACCATCAATCCAAACCTCATGTACACGACGTACACGTGACAAGGAGGAAAGTCCCACAAAAGATCCGAGGTGAAAGATCAAAGAGAAAGTGAATGGGTGAACAGAGTAAAGTAAAAGTAAAATACAAGATGAAAATACAAAAACGTACTCGTCACTGGTCGGGAGAATATGTAAGAGAGGCCTCGGATATGAAATAATCACGGCGACCTACTTCACTTTCTTCCGTTTACTTCCACTCTGATTAAGAAAAGGAAAAATTTATGACGGACGTACCACGTTATAGATCTTGAAACTTTGTTCATGTTCCAAAACACGTAGATGGACGTGGATGTAGTAATGCTAAAGAAAATTAGTGAAGCTTGAGACGAAATGAGACTTCTTTTCTCAACTCTTCATCCATGAAATATGTTGTCCCTAAAGTCAGGGCCCAATTATAAACTCTTAGTGCCCCACGACTCGTTACCCAATTATTACCCAGCTTAGCTTAGTACAGCAGGTTGATAATTGAAGTTATGCTCGGGTGAATGCAACTAATTGAGTCCAGTATTGATTAGAGGAGTACAAACATTCATCCGTAGGGAGAATATTACAGGCAGACTGATGCACTTAATGTTTAACTCAAGCCACAGCACAGTACGAACAGACCAGGGCTTCCAATGTTTCAATCCTCCTTTTTCCTTCTTGCCCAAGGAAAATCCAATTTAATTCAATCTAGAGGTATGGAACAGACGCCTGTTTCCCTTCTCCAAACCAGGTTGACATTTGTCATTGACACGGACTCTCCTCCACTACTCCATTATTTATTTATATTTAGTTCCTCCCGGACATATGGGCTCTTCTTGTGCCCGATGGAAATTGATTGAAAAGGACAAGGAAAAGTGGTCGGAGAGAACTCAGTCATTCCATTACACTACATTAGTTATGTCATGTTATCCTACCTCACTCAACTCCGCTCTATCCTCTCTCTCTCTCTCTCTACATTAGTATTGTAGCAAAATTTATTCACGTAGGATTTTAATTACGTCGTCTTATCAGTGAAGTTGATTACATAAGCAGTGTAAGTATTTAAACACACGGCCTTTTAAAAAAGCAAGGGAAGGGGAATGTTAGACCCACATTGTGTACACTTGTACATTTGTACGTGCCTCACGGCTGTGGAGAAAGTAAAGGCAGAGTGGAATCCCCGAAGCCAGGTTTAGTTCAGGTGGACTAGACTAGTCATACATACAACGTACGTGAGTGAGTGTGAATATAAATTCTCTTGCAATTAGGGAATGTAAAGAATCCCCAAATCCCACACTCCAAACCTATAACATTTTCCATGGGAATAGAATCTCAAACAATTCCTGATCAAATTAGCAGGATCAGTGTGTAAACTCCCATTTCCTTACAAAGTCTTATGGCCGAAAGTTTTCTTCTACGCAGTCAGTCATTACAAACTTTCAATTCCCGTTTTAGTATCAATTTTACCATCCTATTACTCAATCAGCACTCAGCCATGTGTAAAAATTTATAGAAATTTAATTACAAATTAAATTTCTCGAATATACATTCCTCCCTCGTACTCGTAATTTCTCCCAACTCTACATGGGAGGATGAGTCTATGAAAATATGCCTGGGAGTGTCGTTCATAAAATTTGGCCTTAATACGTTGTTTGGGCGCTAAGCCGTGGAGTGTCCCAGTTATTCTCCACGAGCTGATGCAAACACCTTGAGGGGAAGAAGAGATGTACTCATGTGTGATTAATCCGTGGGACGTAAGCGCAAGCATGCTTTCAATTTATGAAACCAGAGTCCTAACATCTCGTATGAACATACATATATGTATGCTTTTGTCATGAATCTATCTTTGAGAGACGGGCGACGGAGTTCCATGTCACCAAAGTACACACAGAAAGAAAGGGAAGAGAAAACTCATCCATCCCGTCTAGAGAGAGTGAAGAAAATTTGTTCAACCACATGTCTCTCAATGAGTCAATATAATATTAAAACCTGAGTGAATGTTCACAGAGAGTGTTTGTCCCTTATACTTTACCTACTATCCAAACTCTCACATGTTCAACTTCCTTTTTTGTGTCCTATGACACCTTTCACTCGGATTTAAGATTTTTCTTGCAAGACATTTTATTCACAAGATCTTGAGTAGTTCCATTAACAAGCTCCGACGCTATTTAGTGTAATTTTTTAAGAACGAGTACTTTCATTTCCAACTCTTACTATTAGTCTTTTAGTTTAGTAACACCATTCTTTTACAAAAACCTTCAAGTCCTAATGAAAAACTTTTGCTCAAATTCTGAGAGTTTTAAAGACACATA
>JAQIXO010002322.1:0-10187 GCA_034700305.1 Protaphorura armata | reverse complement strand
TACGTTCAAAACTCGAGATTTGAACGTAGGACGGGCTTAAAACACCCGGCCGTAGGCCGGGTTAATACCTGCTAGTTTTTGTTGATTTGTTGTCATGGCCTGAATTCGTAAAGGTCAGCAACTAAAATAGACTAAATAAATTTTCGTTGTGCGCCCCTCTCAGACCAAGTTTTTTTTTTATGAAAAAAAGGTTTTACTCCGAATTGAAATACTCGAATGAAAGAAAATACTGATTAAATCAGAACTTCGCTATGGATGGTTTTCAGAATCAACTAATGTAATTTTGTGAGAGATGTACATTAGTGATGTGAAAAATAGACAGATGAATATCTAAAATTAATACTTGGGGCCTTAGAAAATAGTTGGGAATCCAATCCAAATCGGGTAAACTGATCACTTAATTCGTTGAACTACAAGTCTTTTCCTGTGTATAAATATCCCTGTTTTATCCTTATGTTAAAAGTGCTATTTGTGCTAATGCCAAAGTGCTATGCTCTTCGGATAAAATTTTATCCCGATCCACGCTTCCGAAACCGGGCCATTCTGTTCATACGACATTCAGAGGCTAACTGGATCCATAGACATTATTCTCGGAAGGGCTATGGAACCAGTTATCGATTATGATTTTATGATTCTATTAGTAAAATCCTTCTTGACTGTCCATCCAAGCCAAAATATTTCTTTTTCATTTTGATTAGTGCAAGTAGTACAACTACTTGAGGCCATGTCCTGCCTCCCGTGCGCCGCATACTCACGCGCTGCGGTATTATTGAGATTGTAAAAAATTGGAATCGCATTTCAAAAATCCAAATGCATTATGAAATCGGCCTAGCAAAATAGATAGTTTGAAGATTCAGAAAAAAATATAATGAAATAAAAAAGACGCATGGACATTAGGCAGGCAGTTCTTCTTCAAAACTATCTATTTTGGCTTGGCCGATTTCATAATGCATTTGGATTTTTTAAATGCGATTCCAATTTTTTACAATCTCAAAAATACCGTGGCGCACGGGCGCCTGGCCGTAAGGTTTGAGAAGAACAAGACTTTCCTCCACAAACTCCAACAAACACAAAGATATTCGTCGACATGGATTGAACTCTCAATGTTTCGAAGTAATTCCGGCAGGAATGACAAAAATCGAAACTATTTTTTACCTTCTGTTAATGACAGGACCTTGCCATAGTCTAGAACTAAAATCCAATTTTTAAAACATCGAAGGAATCTTGGTACGTGACAGTCACGTGCCGGTCCAGGAGTGGCGTTTGTTGACCTACGTGACATTCACGTATTTGGTCTGTGAAGGTCATTCACCTCTCACGTGACATTCACGTATTTGGTCTGTCAGGCATGTTTCGGAAAAACGTGACATTCACGTATTTGGTCTATAAAGGTCGTTAACCTTTTACGTGACATACACGTATTTGGTAGCCAACAGGTTAAACCAATTACTACTACATTTGCCGTACTTCGTCAGAAATAATAAAATTCTAGACTTTAATGAAACAAATATTATATTTTATTCAATTCCATACTACTACTACACATATTTCTGAGTACTATAGTTAGTCAATATTACTATTAAGTATATACTTGTATCTGTATTTGAGAATTTTTATATATATTTTTTTTTATTTAACATTATACACAATGAAATGTAGGGAACATTTTCCTGTCCGTGCTTTGTTTCATTAGGTGCTAATATGCTATGCTATGCTTAATAATGTGCTAAGGTACGATTTTAATTAATACAAGTTCATGCCAAAACCATTGCAATAGTCTTGTCGATCACATGGTAAAGGAATTGAACGAATCTTTCACTGTCAATCGTCATGTTATTACGCATTTTAACTTCAATTTTTCGAAGAGCTGTAAGTTTCCTTATAATAATTTTTTTCTCATCCTTCCGAATATTTTGCATTTCATTTTTTTGCTTCAAAAATACAAGAATTTGAGCAGACAAGTCTCCCAATTTCCCAGGCACTTCACACCAATACTTCGTCGCTACAATCAAAGTTATTGACACTGTCGGCATGAGAAAATAAATCCCTGTGCTGACAACGTTAAATAATTTTAGCGTGCAATAATTGCATATAATGATTACTATAAAATTCCCTTCGTACGCTATTTGAATAAGAATTTTGGTAATCGTACTGTAATTGCAGTACAGAGTTAAAATGTACAACTTTTGATAGATATCGACGATTTGACTAAATGGCATGCGTAAAACATTCTTCGACAGTTGCCTCAACCAAAACTTTGTACTTTCAAGGTATGTTACCATAATGTACGTTCCGACTAGAAAATAGCTGTAAATTAAGCGAACAGTAACAATATATACTACAAAGAATACCAATTCATGCCAAAAGACAGTTTTCCCGATTATAGTTTCTGAGAAGAATCGGTAAACATATCGTCGGAATGGGTCATATTCCTCAAAGAACAGAAGTCCAACTGAAATTGACTGCAGAATAGCAAGTGGTTCCACAATATTGGAGGCGAGCACGATATATGAATTTTTATTCTCGTACTCCATTTTTTCTGTAGCCGTTAGAAGTGTTTCTAAAACCGAATTGACAAATATAACACGGTACAGTTGAATTTTGTCGTGAAAATTATTTATTTAATATAAACTCAATTCAATTGTAATCTGAAATTAAGTTTTCTATAGTTTTTAACAATGACCCACCTTGTAATGCTTGGTCCAGTTCCAAAATATTGTTTAGAATTTGAGCCAACTCAAAACCACAATGGCACCAAAGAACTGCTTGAAGGATTAAAATCGATCCAGACGATATAATGAAAATGCTTACAGTAAACATTTCTAGTTGTACTTGAGCTTCCAGAATTTCGGCCACCAGCGACATTCCCATGTAAGAAAATGTTATTACGAGACCATAAGTGATACCAGCGTTGAAAATTTTCTTACATGTTGATTTAGTTTTTGAAAATGTCAAAGTCTGACAATCCCATTCCAGGGGTAGAATACAGAGAAAACAAAGGTTAGAGAACACAAAGTTCAAGCGTCGGATAGTAGCAGTTGTAAGCATTATGATTGAAATGATTAATTCTTCAAAATGTTTTTTATACTGTTCTCAGCTTAAAAATCCGGTGTTTCTGAGCCTTTCAGGTGGAACTCGAGTTTACACGTATCAAGAATCAAGAATGTTAGAAGTTTCTAAAACTACAGTAGATATTCGTGTAAAACTTCGAACTTTTGTTATCCATGTGGGAATCTTGAGCAACCGGATGTTCAGACGCCCTTGCGACATTCAAAACACCACGTCCTCTTATTTTCCAAGTAACAGCCCAGTCAAACGGCGATATTAATCAATTTTCACAAGTTTATATTTAATTGTTGTGATAATAGCGATAATAATCTTGAGTCGCAGTTCGTATGAAACTGAAACTGAATTGGTAATACGATTTCACCTGACAATTAACAGTGCTTTATCTATTGCAGAATCAAGCATAATCTTGCACTATCCCCAACATTTCGATAATACAATTATTTTTTTGAAGTGACATGGGCATGGGCTCCAAAACGGCCCGACCCGTTCAGGGTGATATTCGTGTGCACACGGTGGCATGCCCTAATATCTATCTCTCTACCTTATTCATTACGTGTGGTGTAAGAAATTGATTATCATCAAATTACGTATATACGTATTACACATTTATGCAGTTCAAACCGATAATACCTCAATAACAATCCCAACAATCAACAA
The DNA here is from genome assembly GCA_034700305.1 of Protaphorura armata. NCBI lineage: Eukaryota > Metazoa > Arthropoda > Collembola > Poduromorpha > Onychiuridae > Protaphorura > Protaphorura armata. The sequence goes on along the minus strand of JAQIXO010002322.1, from coordinate 6,461 downwards.
CTATTAATAATTCGGGAGTTAATTGTAACGAGTAAACTTTTCCACCCTTGTACGGCTTATTAAGTATGTAATGGTATAAATTGGTATTAAAATTGTTACAGAACATTATGGAAGAACTCAGAATAAAATTACAATGTTATTTCAGATAAATTGCAAGCAAGTAAATGTGAAAGACCCATACTAACGGAGAAAGAAATTGAGAGCGATAGAACCGCAAGAAAATTACTAAAAGTAGAAAGAAATCTCGTAATAGAACAGCAACAAATCAACTGGTTTTAAAAAGTCTGAATAATTTAAATATTAGATAAATGAAATGATGTCGAGATTGTTTGGGAATTTATCTTATTACAAACCCGAAGAAATTCGGTTTCTTATAAAAACGCAATTCTAGTTAGCGGGAGCGTAAAAATGAATAAAAATATCGTATAGAAGTCCTTGCTCAACATTCACATCCAAAACTGAATGTGAATGAAGTATTTTTGACTTTATTACAATTTAGTAACAACTACACCTTCCTTTTTAATCCAATTACACAAGTAAGATGCAGGCAATACCCATTCCCAAAATAGGAGCAGAGGTGGGCTAAAACATTTTCTTGACATCGGTGCACATTTTCCTGTTTTCCTCACGTTAAAAATAAAACTAAATAAGATTCCAAAAAATAGTGTGAAAAATATCCCCATCATTCCAAACCATAGGAATGACATGGAAAATATTTTTGTTGAAAAAGGATCGTTCTCATGAACAGATTTCCAATTGGATGGAGCATGGCATTCTAATTCCGATGCTGTCAATTTAGAGAACAATTTCATACTCATGTTGGAATTAGTAATTGAACTATTACAGCCAAATGTATTCAAACAAAGTCTTTGGTCTGGAAGGAGATGATTATCAGCTGCCATTCTTAAGAAAACCGTGTAAACCAGCATGGATCCCACACCTGTTATAATTCCGAGGAGGGAGCCCTGTGATTGATTTATTAATTACAAAATATTGATCAAAATTTAAAAATAAACCTTTCTAACCTATTGCCTGATTTGAAATTTAAACTTACGATAGAATTGGCCCAAGGGAAAAACATGCCAAGGGTAAATAGACCAAATGTTGGGGCCGTTGTGATTGATAGTAAAGTCGTAATTATCTGTAAAAACGAATCAAATACTTGTATAGAAATGTTCTCTATTAATTGTACAGAATTCGACTGCCTGGTATTTCATACTTCGAGAATGTTTCCAAGATATGGTAGTCCAAATGTAACGAAATATGCCAGGATTCCAAAGACACAACAGCTCACTTTTGCAATCCAAGCTAATTTATTGTCTGGCAAATTTGGAAAAACTCCGACCACATACTCATAAGTCACGATTGCCGATATAGAATGTAGACCATGGGAAACTACACTGTACATTAAAATTTTTATATCATGTGCGTAAGTGACCGACTGCATCTGGCTAATGCAAATCCGAGGTTATGGACTACCATGTACATACAAGAAACAATCAAACCTGAGTGTTGCACAAGTCATAGCAGCAATAAAAAGTCCCAATATGCCATGAATTGATTTTGCTGTTGCCTCTTGGATAAAGTATGGAATTAGTTGGTCTGAAGTCTTGATCATCTGAATTAAGTAATTTTTACAATGTTGTTGTGGAAATGGTATTAAAATGTAAGGACAGTTGAATAATGAAATTCATTACACTATTTGATACAGGGTCGCATTGACTGTATTTGGCGACCATAACTAGTCCAGCCAAAAAGCACAGTACTTGAATGATAGAAATAGCTGCAAAATTCGTGAGTAGGCATCTGTTCAGACGTTTTGTAAAGAAATTAAGATGTACTCGCATTTTAGATTTGAAAATTAATTAAGGGTCAGCCCACGACTAATTGTAAGATTGGTTTCTTACTTTCGAATATTTGTGACTGATTTGAGTGACATGTATTTTTGAACCATTCCTTGAGTGGCAGCAAATGCTGGGATACTCGTAAAGAATCCACCAATAATACCCGTCCAAACTGTGTGTCTGGTCCTCGGATCTGGGTCAAGTCTGGAATAGCATTGGAATCGCAATTTTATATTTTCAGTGTATTGATTCTATTAATTTACATTTTAAGAAATTATCATACTCAAGAAAATTTATTCGGTCCATCACCGTTGCAGAATCCCAAACATTGTAGAATCCACCCGAATCGTAAATTCCTTTACCAACAACTGTACACATAGAGATTAGTAAAATGGACGCTTGAACAACTTGAGTCCAAATGGAAGCCTTCAAACCGCCCTGTTTGAATATCAATTAAAATTTATTCCATCTTCGAGGTCAACTTTACTTACAGGGTGACCCATAATTTTGTTGGGCCACCCTGTCAAGAGTAATTGTTAATTTCCCATATTTTTAACTGTTACTTACAATGGTAGAATAGAAAATGCAAACAGTAAACAGAACGGCATTTGCCAAAGTGATATCAATCCCACTGACTGCAACAGAATCAATTCAATTGTTAATCACGAGTACGCAAAAATTATTTGTTTTAACAATAATTACAACCTTGATTGATAGCTAAATTTGTTGCGTACACTGCAATGGGCATTCCAAAAATTTCTCTGGCGAGTGCAATCGTTGAGACAAATATTCGGACTTTCCGATCAAAACGAATTTCGAGGTACTTGTCAAATCAAATCAAAACTCAATTGAAATTAGTAGTGTTGTACATCAAAAGTTGTCTGTACTGTTCTGCATTTACTTCATAGGCTGAGTTGACTTCTAGGTTGAAATACACAGGCAAAAACAGGTATTCCAAAGCTGGGACAAACAAAATTAAATTGAGGACTCCGACGAAGACAATACTTCCGTAGAAGTAAGTTTCCACGGGCATTGTGATGAGAGAAATTCCCGACACTGTACTGTCATCATAAATAAGTGAATATTAATTAGGGTAGTATATCAAGTCCTTGATCAATTTTACTTATATCGACAATATTCGGGGATAACCAAATTCGCGGCGCACTTTCAACATAATAGTTATGAATAAATTATTCCGTAGTAAAATGATGTATATTGTCATTTTCATTAAACAGCATTCCTCATTCCGCATTCCGTCACAAATGGCCAAAAAATTCCACAGTTAAGTGTTGGTTTGGAGCCTTGTCGGTATTTTGAGAAAGTTATATTACAATATTTTGCAGCCCGTATCAGAATAGCACAGAGGAGACATAATTGGACTATTCTTTCTCGAATATTAATACTGAGCAGAAATGAGTACCGATACACAAAATATGAGAATGCAATATTTTCAACGAATACCTGGCAGCAATGGAGATTGCAACTGGGACCAATGACATTTGATGATTTGCAAATAAGTACTCAGCTGTAGAATTTTGTTTCGGTCCGAAGAATCCGTAGTACACTCCAACGGCCATTGATGAAATGAGGGTAATGCTCAAAACAATGTATTCCGACCAATGAATATCTGTTATTGTGCTCCCCATTTTCAAAATCGATATTCTCTACAAATCTAAAAAAATAAGTGGGATTAAATGTAAGGAATAATATTTTGCAAACATACAGGCATTTCCCCATTGCAAGAAGAAGAGTATTTCACCTTTTTTTATTGTTTTAATATATGATCTACATTAGAACTCGTCGGTCGGGTTCAAGTTTTGCAATAAATTATGAAGCTCAGCTTGCAACAAGGAACAAATGATTATTCTATACGACTGTATTTTTATGAGCAATTTTTAAGACCAGCTGGAGAAATTATGATTCAGTTGTCCTTGACGTCAAAATCGCGACCTTAAAGTGAGTTAACGATGAAAATATTAGTGAGTTGGAAAACTTATACCCACCGATATTGGCTTCGAATAATTAATTCCGACAATGACAACAAAAGTAATTGAGTTTAACATTTGCATATTGTCAACACCTTCTCCTTGGACCACCCTGTGCATTAAATTATATGCATTTGAAAATTCGACTTCCTGAAGGTCTTCCTGTAGTTAATAAGTACAAAATACGATTATCTTTGTAGTAAACTCAACGTTGAATACTGTCTACCGCTATTTTATTTTAGCAGGAATTTGGAAGTAATGGTATTAGGGCCTTTTAAGGAAACATACATTTCCTATATAATTTCCAAGTTCTCAATATTCACATTCTCATTCAAGGAAAATGGGAAGTCAAATATGACATCATCCATTGCGGACTACAAAATTTAGAAAGAATACAAAAGAAACCTGTTCTAATCATATTTATTAAGATAGCATGTAAGAATACAATTATTTGGCGTTGTAATGGGAAGGATTTCAACGATTAGGCAGATCTTTTTTGAAGGTTCTGGTGCATGTCTATGTGGAATAGAGGTGCGAACGGGCCGGACATGTCCGTCCCGTATTTCGGACGGGGCGGGCCGAAAAAAAAAGAAAAATTTTCGGGCCGGGCCGAAAAAAAGTAAAAATATTTCGGGCCGGGCTTCAACATTTTCGGGCCGGACCGGACCGGGCTTAGGACATAACGGGCCAGCCCGAAACAATATTTGAGTAAAATGGTTTACACTATAAATACTCGGCCCGTCCCTAATTTGGATGTTTCGGGCCTTAAATAAGTTTAAAATTTTCGGGCTGGATCGGGCCGGGCTTCAAAATTTTCGGATCGGATCGGGCCGGGCCGAAAAATGTGTAAAAATTTTCGGGCCGGATCGGGCCGGGCTACAAAATTTTCATCGGGCCGGGCCGAAAAAAGTCGGCCCGTTACACCTCTAATGTGGAATGATAATAACCATGTACGTTCTTATCAAGAAACATCATTCAATTATGTAAAAGGAGTATTATACAGTTAGATTGTCATGCTGCTGTTGTGTTTCAAATTATATTTTCTTGTGTGTTTCAATTGAGAACTTCATTTGAGATTCTTTCAACGTTAGAAGAGACTCTCGTGCGCCTCGAACATTGGCTCCATTCCAACGTAAAGGTTCAATAAAACGATGATATTCATAACATTTCTAAGAACTGAATTTGTTGTACCGGCAGAGCCGGTATTTCGCTTCCTATATTTTTTGAGGAAACAGAATGTTTGTTTTTATTCATTCCAAGTATTCATTTCAACAAAAATATATTGTTGGCAAAACTGGACCTAACGATGCTAAAAGCTTCACGTGCAACTTTATTCCGATTTTGGCATCCACGGTTGAAGATCGTGTGACGGAAGTCTTGACAATCTGCGTGATCTCAATTCCTGGAACCAATAATTAGACCATCGGTTGAGGTAATTAGTAAAGCAAAATCTATTCCAGGCGACCTAAATCTGGCCGTACAGCCTGTAGAGCTAGAAGCGAATATTGTGAAAATAAATACTATCCAAGTTGAATAAGGGCACATATGGCCTGATTATTTTAATCGTGCCTCAGACCAACCAGATAAGGTGGTTACTCGGAATTGTTTCGCCAGACAGAATTTCTACTCCAGTTAACTTCTAAATGTAAATTTGAATTCTTGTTATTAGGAGTTCTTTGTGTGGGGTTTTTCCGAGGGGGAAGCGACTCACTGCACGGGCCCATAGAGACCCGTGCCTCATACAAGCACTCTATGCTTGTAAAGCTTCGCTAAGGTATGCGTTTCAACAGGGGTCTAAAACCATGTCGGCGTCGGATCTCAGAAACTAAGCGTCAAACGAAAAAAATTATAGAGCCAAAAACTTTAGAGCGTCCAAAAATCTTGACATTCACGTTGAGTTTTTTCAGAATTTCATAAAATTGTTTGAGTTATAACGATTCTAGTCGAAAAAAACGTGTTTTTCGCGTTTTTGACGACGAAGATGAAAAAATTTTTAGCTTTTTTATTTTTCCATTCGATTCTCCAGGATATTTAGCACATTTTTTGTTTCGACCGTTTTTCACAAAAGCTGCACAATTCTTCCCTGTGATTTTTTGAAAATGGGCATTTTAGTCCCATACCAACCTGGGTTAAAGGAATGTACAGATGGCATGAGGAAGACTTCAGTGAAAATTCAAAAAAGGGCAAGTGATCCTCGGTGGATGTCCGCTTCAAAGAGTGAAATAAAAAAATAGTACCAAGGGTCTCACAGTAAGAGATCGTACCGGGACCTTCACAAACAATGTTCAGGAGGTCTAAAGGCCTACACGAGCCAACTATGAGATATGGGGATGGGGACTGTTGATTTGCCATTTCTGTAGTTTCCTTTCGGGAGGAACCGTAATTTCGAATGTAGACAAATGCAGATAGCATGTTTGTGGATTTGACAAGTAGGTTGCCATGGTAGCAACAATGGCAACAACCAAGAGAAAAAATGTTGTTTGTCAATAAGTTGTCCTGGTAAAACCCGTGGAAACGTGGGTTATAAAATTATACAGGTAGCAGGGGGAAATTGAAATTCACTCAAAAGAATGAAATAAAAAAAGTGCCTTAGAAAAGGCAAGTGATCCTCGGGGGATGTCCATTCAAAAGA
>JAQIXO010002321.1:0-10192 GCA_034700305.1 Protaphorura armata | reverse complement strand
TTGATATTTTATCAGTGTAATGAGTGACATGAAGAGGCAGTTGAGAATTGTAATGAAGAGACGGTCGAGAATATTACTTCGTGCTCATCACATTCTTCATAATTTCGCAGTCATCGAGCTTTTCGATTTTCATTCCATTTGCGCCATATGTTTTGCAACCATTTCCTCGATCTTCTTCCTATTCGTTGGACTAAAATTCTCTAATGAATTGAATGTAATCATTCAATGTTTGTACGTTGGAGCGGGGATGTTTGTAATATTTTGCTTCAAAATTATATTCCACTTGGCAAATGTATTGACAGAGAACTCCATTGAGTACAAAATATCACACTTTTAAAATATTGTTTACATAACCCCATATGACAAACGATTCCTCAAGCATTAAAATCAAAGTGTTCAGACTTTTCACCATCTCCGCTGAATCATTCAAAAATTTAGTTGGGAATCTCATTATTAGAACGACCATTGATTGACTTACTCTTCACATTGCGCCAATAAAATATATGGACATGACCGAAAATCTACAGTATGTAGGTATTCATGTGTAAATAATCAAATATTGTATATTACATGCTTACATGTAGACTTGGTCATCATTGATTTAAATAAAACATAAAAGAGAATAGAATAGGCATTTTCCTAACGAATTTTGTGCCACTTTTCAAGGCTTCCGATACTCTTTCACAGAAAACGTTTAACCAACTCACGTAGATACGATTCATGACTAACACTATTTGTTTTTTACTTCCGACTTTTATGTTAGGTACTCTGTCTGATGAAGACCTCAGAATGTAATATTCGAATTCACACGAAATTATCCAGAGTTATACAGAGAGCAGAATATGCTAGTTTGCTTTTGTGAGGAATTTGTCACGCAACCCAAATACTTTGTATGATCATTATTACCCAAGCTTCCGTTCCATTTGTCGTGGATCATAGATAAGATAAGATAGGCCAGAGAAAAAATGATGACGTATGTTTAACTACAAAGCCGCTTGAACGCGTCAATCAAATATTTATCTACTTAATGAAAATGATTAATAAATAATGAATATAATTGTTTTCGAAAACGTACACAACCAGACGACAAAGACTAAGGACCTGAACGTTTGATGTACTTTTTTGAATTTTGAAGTGTTTCCTGTGGAATAACTTTGAACTTTTGAAATATTTTGAGTTTCAATCAATTTTAACTCTATTCCAATTTTGACATTCTTATTCTAAAGATAAGAAGGCAACCTGAATTGTAATTCATCAGTTCTGATTGTGGGTGTCACGACGAGATACGCCTTTACCTACAAATAGTGCAAAAATTACCGTATATTATAGTAATGCAGACATACTGGCGGTTATTCACCTCAGAAATGCATATTTTCAATGGGTCCTATTAAATTGATATATCAATTTCATGAATGTTCAAAACATGCAGATAACCAAAAAACCAACTCGATACATTTACTCATTTACAAGCAATGACCAATGTTGTCCACTTAGTATAGACATACCGATGAATATTATTTGTTTATTTGTGTTACATATACATGTATGATAACATTCTCAATTCTTGAGAATCGGTAAAAAAATATTAGTTGCACAGCGTATAGCAGATACTCGTCTCTTTACTTACTGACTCTTTGTAACATACGAACACAATTGGTACCACTTCAGTGCTCCAGTTTTTTATGCATTTACTTCGATCATTTTTTTTATTTTTTTTATTTTTTTGTGGGATAGGATGTATTTGCGCCATTTTCTGATATCGACACTGTGCTAATACAATATATTACTCATGTGTAATCCTAATCCCAAAGCATACGTTTCAATTTTAGTTTCGAATAGATAAGATTATATCACGTAAGTCAGACGTGCACTCTCAATGAGATCGAAATCTTACCAATTAATATGTAAAAATCATGCACATTATGTCGTTGAATAATTCGGATAGGTAATCCGTCCAACTGTAAATACAGGCAATCGTTATACGGCGAAATATGGAGAAATTTTTTATTTGTTACTTATTAATGAGAAAGAACAACTAGAAATGCAAGCATATTTTGCACGAGTATGAATGCCGATAGTTAAATAAAAGAAAACAATTATTCTCAAGACAGACATATTTAATTTTTCTATTCGAGACGCTCGAATCTAATAATGACTACAAAAGTAACAAAACAGAATGGGCCTATCGAGGGCCCGAAAAGAAATTGTCCGAGAGTATTGATTATAGTATATCTTGAAATACGAATGTAATCTCGTAAAGTTTGCTAAAAGCCAACAAATTCCAATTGTGCGATTATTTGTGCAAGAACATATCGTCTAGGTTTTCAATTGGTATCGGTGTAGGCTTGTTTCTCAAAACAGTCAGCGCCCATAACTTGGTCTTTAATTGGCTAACCCAACATTCTTTACAAAAATAACTATCCAAGAATTCTAGACTTTTGATCGTTTTTGAGTGGATTTGAATGAACTTTTGAATGTTACTGAACACTTCAGAGTAGAAATTACATGTTTTGAAATTAATATTTCTCAAATCATTTGCATGAAGATTTTGTAGGTAAATGGGTACAGAACTGTTCATTCCTTTCATATTAATAATTTCCAAAGTCTGCAGCTTCGGTAAAGTAATATTCTGGGTGACGATGAAAGGATAATCAGTATGTGTCATTTCATTTTCTGAATCTATGATCAACATCTTCACTTCATTGAATTCCAGGAGTAATTCTTGTACGACTTCATATGATAATTCATAGTTTTTGATTTCGAGTTTTTCAATGGAATGTTTCAAATCCTTCTTGTCAAACTTTTTCAATGAAAATATTTTAATGTGCTTTGTTTTCATCGTAATTCCATCGAAATCAAATTCTGTATGAATTTCAAGGATGTCTGAATCTGAATTTATTTTTTGTACGTCTCGCTCAGTCGAATCATCATCGTAAAATACGTCTTTGTAGCCAGGGTCAGGTGGTGATTGTGGCAAAGACCTCGGTGGATCTCGTTTTCTACGATTTGATGTTTGAATCACAATGATTATGAATAATAATGCAATCAGGAAAATAACAACCACTGTTATGAACACACGTCTCTGTTTTGGTGAAAAACTCCTGGAAAATAGACAAAGATATTTATTAGTGTATTAAGTAATTAGCTTGGGCCTCGCTGCATAGGAGTGGGAGAAATACTCCGCGACAATTGTGTAACGAATCTAATGTGATTTAATAAGTATAGGTATTCATAATCAATTAACTTACTTCGCCTTCGTATGTCCAACCTCACTATTTCTGGAGACATTGTTGGTCTCAAATTCTTCTTCACCGTCTGGTTCTTCTCTCAATGGAACTATTGTTGGCTTCGGAACACTGCTCATTTCGCTCGTGCTACTTATATATTTGTAATGTATTTTTTCTTATCAATAAATGCAACCCCGGCTGGCTGTCGTCATTTACGTACGTTCGATTGTAAATGCAAATCATAAATAGTCCATGTGAGGGCACTAACCTCGGGTTTTGTCCACTTGAGTCTGAACGGGACAGATAACATTTGCAATTTTGCATAAATGTAAACATGAAATTGAAATCACGCATAATCCCATAAATCATTTTCATAATCAGGGGAGTACAAATTCAGATTCAGGTGTACCAATCATGTTCTCGTTTCCTGAGTATTATTACATAAAAAAGGCATGTAAATACAAATAGGAAAAGGACGGATTTAGTTTGCAACTGTTTATTTTGGAGTGATGATAAACATATTCATATATTGGGAGGACCGGGGCCATTTTTAATACTATCATGGCTGAAAATTTCTAAAATACTAAAAGTGTTGAAAGAAATTCCAGTTGTTGTTCAATTTAAATGTTCAAGTTTGTTTGTTTACACACTCCAGAACAGCATTGGTCACCGGTATTACAGTCTGACCCTACCAATAACAGACCTAGCACCGAAAAGACCTTTTCGGTCTCTACTTTCTGTCCCACTTAATCAAGTACTCCTAGGGTCAGAATTTTTGACCCTTTGACTCTTCCAAAATTACTTGACTCGTCGGAGTTGGGTGCTCCCACTGATGAAACAATGTGATTTTTATATTGACTTGTGGGCTATGAATGCAATGACTTTAATTGAATAAAATACAATACAACACAAAAAAGTAAGACGTGTCAAGGAAGTCCACGCCACGCTCTCAAGAAACGCCTTGTGAATGCAGAGTAATTTAATCCGACTAAAGCGAAACTGCAGGGTCAAACTATTTGGATGGACCCTGAATTGAACACATTTTTGCGTACTCAATAATATGCTCAACCAAAAACGCATTATAAGAAATGCTTGCAAGTATAATATAGAGAAGGAAAACAATTTGGACTTGAGAGTCGAGGTGTAAACGTGTCCCTTCACCCGAACTCTTACCAAATCTCTGAAACTTCTTCGGACGCACCCCCTTCGGATTTCATCTATCTCGTCATTAAGAAATACAGTTGGACAAACTAAATCCAAGTATCTCTGTAGCAGCTGTGTAATCCCAGACTTCAAAATATTGGTAAATCTTAGTAGACATTTCGAAATTTCCTCGAACCCTGATTGTGTCAAAAGACACGTCCATCGCTTCATCCATAACATAACATAACAAGAAATATTATCATTTCAAAGTTCAATTTTGTTGCCACCAAGTCACAATTAATGACTCGTGTTAAAATTTTGTCCCACAATATAATATTTACTATCACTGTCAGTATCTATGACTTTCCCAGCAATTATCCCGCCGTCAATTTGTTGGTAATGATCTTATCTACTCATTCCAATTACATACTTACTAGCTCTAACTAATAGTCATCGTTGGCGGCAGACTTCGTTCAGTCATTGTCGACTAAATAATTTTGAACACCATGAAATATTAACATGAATAATCTTATAAAAATAAAACGTTAAGGACCACAATTGATTAGCATTGTCTGAAGCATTAAAAAATACTTGTATTCGCCCGTAAGGATTCTGGATTTTGCCTCCCTCAGGGTGTCCATTCGGAAAATTGAAGAAATACGGAAAATATAATCTATTGAACTCCGATGACAACTCCAAGAAAAATTTGTTACACGAGTCGACATTCCCTCGTGAGTAATTATTGAAATTGAAATGATACAATGATATAATTGAAATCAGCGCTACGTCTAAATAATTTCCACAACATAATAACTTACTTCATTATTCCTCTTTGTATTTTATTTTCTCTGGTCAAATTCTTTTATTTCCATTCGGTAAATCAAGACAAAGTATAATTTTCAAGGTTTATATGCGTTTCAATATAATTTAGACAGTTTTTTTTTAAAAAAAAGTTCCAGTAAAACGGTATTTCTGAAATTAGATTACAATAATGCAGTTACACCAAAAAGGTGAGAATCCTTGAAAATTACGCGTAATCTTGACTGGTGTGTGGTGTCGTGGTGTCTATAAATTGTGATTAGAATCCTCCGGCCCCGGTCCAAAATCTCACCAAAAATGTGAAGAGAGTGATTCCAGTTTTAAGTTCTGGTACTGTAGAGTCAGGCAAGTTTGAGTAATACGGCGATGAGGACGACATGACTTGGAGATTTAGTTCCAATGATTTAATCCTGTAATATAACAGTACCAACAATTTAATTATAGAAATTAATTTAAATCGGATGTGTATTGCGTGACCATACATATTTACTAAATTCTCTTTATCAATTTCTTGATCTCATTTGATATTAATGACAAGATTAATCTATAACCTTCATTTTTACAATTATGGGCAATATTGACTCACCTCAATATGTCAGACTCAGATCAGCCTTTTTAAAATAAATGAATATGTCAAAGTTCAATTTAAGCTGAACTTTTCAAAACGTTAATGGCGAGTAAGAAAATATTCAGGTTCTCCTACAATCCGCAACTGATGAAAAATAATTAATGAAAAGTATGCTTTCAAAATGAATTTAATCTAAATTACTCACAAGTTAGGTTCATATGTAGCCGAACTGGAACTTTTAACTCACTGCATGCACTAAAATTCTAATGCGTAATTTAAGGCAAAGAGAAATATGTACTACGTGTCAGTCTGAACTCTGAACTGAAGTCTGTTCTGCATAATAGTCCCTCGATATCTCCCTCTCTACTTAATACTAATACTATATACTCCCTTCTTTATAGGCATAGGTAGTACAAGTCATCATAGCTAGAAATCATATCCACTAATTCTAGTTGTACTAGCAAACCCGTTCGTCAATAAATTGACGATTTAACATAGCAAAATGGTAAGAGTTGCCTACAAAATTAATTTAAATAAAATTGTACGTCGCAGAGAGCGGTATTTTTTTTAATTTGTCCGAGTCTTCCGTCGTTACATATTAAAATGGAATGCGCATGATAGTAAAATGATAAGAGACTTTTAAACCTTAAAACCCTATTACCCCAAATTCCCAAGTTCCCTTCCCCCGTAATTTTGATAATAAAACTTTTGGTGAGGCTTGGTCTCGAACCCGTGATCTGCACGCCTTTTGTCTAACACTCACGTCACTCGACCATTGATACACTCACCAACAAATCCTTCAGAATTGGTGGTTTGGTAAGAGGTCTCAGGACTCTGGTTCCCTTCCACACATAATGCAATGCTCTGCAGGTTTGGAATGTTGGAAAGTGAAATGAAGACACATCATACGTTTGTATGATATAAGATATCAAATATAAGATAGGATTACGTGTTGCAAGTAATACGTCATACGTATTACGTCACACGTAATTCTCTGTAATTAATTCAATTAAAATTACTCGTAAAATTTTTGCTGTAATTAATTACAATACAACTATGTAATAATTACATAGATTCAATTAAATTTTTACAATTATTGTAAAAATTTAATTGAATTTGATCCGAGTCAGGAATTAATTTAATGGGGGTGCACTCAGAGCTTACATTAAGGGCATATTTTGAATTATTTTTGAAGTATATTACCTCGACATTACAATTACATTAGTAATTACATCAAAAAAATTACACGTAATCTGATGGTGTACCTGGCAAGTTTGCACCGACGGGGCTCTATTCTATGAGATGGAAACTACAGGGTTAAAATTTAACCCATGAGAAATCGGTTTCAGCCAGAGTTGAAATTAGTATATTATATTGGCAGATTTTTTCTTCCGGACACCAATCAATCCAAAATTAATAGGCGTAGTTTTTGTAAGACGGTCGACAAATATGGGTCATTAATAGCACATTACTAGAGGAATGTGGCTCAAACCGACGCACAGAGGGAATAAATTCTACATAAATCAAATGTACTCAAATATTAAAGTAAATATTGCAATTTAATCAGCGGTCCTTGTTAAAAAAGTATTGAAATATTAATTCAATTGAAAAATGCATGGAAATGATTTATAATTCAAACAAAACACAATATTTAAAATATTCTTAATTAACATAAATTCAACAATATACATAATGTCCGTGTCAACCACTCACTCAGCGGTCAGCGCACTCCATCCGTGCAACCTTGATGACTTGTTCATGAATCATTATATTCTGGTATTTGACAATAGAGTAGTGGTCATTCGCAACCAAGTCCTGAACTGACAATATTTTGTATGGAACTACAAATACCACTTCAAATACAGGATGAGGTCTGCTGGGGTCAGACAGAGAAGCTGATGGTGGGAGTAGATATTCTGTCAAGTCAATGTACGTCGGCGTCGCGTCGGTGCCCAGTGACTGTCTCCTTCTCTCACTAGGAATAGATGATGGTGTAGAATTTGCGCAGACCCTTTCAATGCAACAAGTGCCACATCCTGAGAAACTTGCGACGGCAAACCAAACTTACGACGAAAATTGCTAGTTAAATTGTCTACAAAATGAAAAAAGAATCATCTCAATGCGAGTTATACTTTCTGAGATATTGACGATTGGAAATTGGAAAAAACTTTGGCACTCAATTTTGCTCCCAAGTGTAGCCTCCTTTTTAGGGACCTTACCCTCAGTCAAGGTCAATTACACTCACGCGTCCTTTAATGGCACCTGAATCGATGTTTCTGTGTGCACCTGTGCGTAGGCGTAAGTCCGCAATCCAGCTCAACTTTCACTTCACTTTCACACTCAATATAATACGTCCATTCGTACTAACTCATAACACTCACAATCAGACCAAGAACTAAGAACCAAGTGGACTGAACTGAAAGTTTACAACAACCCTGTGTCGTGTCTGTCTCTGTCTCTAGAATCGGATCAAATTCTCTGACAACTAACCAACTTCGGCTCAAGTGTTCCTTTCTTTCATCTTCTATACTCTCCTGCGCTCCTTCCTTACTCACAAAAGCAAATAAACTAAAACTTTATACATTTCACCAAAAATCGCACACACTTCTCAAGAGATCATCTAAAAATAAACAGTGAAAGCGAGAAATTCTCGAAATCTCTGAAAACCGTACATTTTTCAAAATTCCAAAGAAATACTCAAAAAAAATTAAATACAATTTGGGACTTGTTGTCATTAAAGTAAAAAGTAATGCATTTTTCAAAATTTTAAACTCAAACAAATTGTAAATACAATGGGACTTGTTAATAAAGTGATGCATTTTTAAATTTTTTGAATTGTCACTACCGATCGACTTGTAGATCAAACATTATGATTCTCCCTGTACCTTGCAATGTACTATAATTAAACTAGAACCTACATTTCCTCTTTCTCCGGTTCAACTTCTTTAATCTGTAGTCCCACAAATTCTGACATTCTCAATTCACACTTGAATAATTTCACACAATATGCAATAGTGTAGATTTCAAGTCACTTTCACGAGTCACGTCACTCACGTCTTTACGACACCGCAAGCACAGCAAAGTATTCTAAATGTCTTCCGTCGATTTTGATTTGACAAATTAAACAAGATAGCAAATTGTGTGCATGCAGCACGGAATATTTTTTAAACACTATTCGTTTTTTTGTTACATTTTATCTTTCATCGTGCGCGTTCTGGAATTAACGCACACATGCACACATTACTCGAGTGATTGTCTTATACATTCCAAACACACACACGTTTTTGGTCCAAAAACGGCACCAGCAGCAGTAGCTAGTAAATCACACTTTCTCTCCATGCATCCATGCATGAACAGACTTTCAACAGTGTTGCTGTGTGAATGAACAGATATATACTCCGGAGCCGGATCTCTGAGACCCGGGATTTTGATCTTGGGTGCATGGATTCTGAGTCTGACTCCGGAATTCGGGAGCAGGGCAGAAGTGGACTCCCACGAAGAATCTGGAAACGTACAGTCGGTCAGGGATCCTATCTATGCGGATGAAGGTTCAGACACAAGCTAGAGAGTCGGACGATTATTTCCTTTAAACTTTGGCACATATCTGCGCATAGGTCTTTTCGTACTGTATAATTTGTACACTACGCGGTCTTATATCTGCATATTCTGTACGTATATGTATGTAATGTAAATTAGGGCTCCGATCGGTTCGGATAATTTCGGTTCGGTTTTCGGTTCGGTTCGGTTCTTCATCGGTTCGGTTCGTGCTTGGAACCGAACCGAAATTTTTCGGTTCGGTTCGGATCTTCATATTTGAGAACGGAATATTTTCGGTTCGGTTCGGTTAGCCATATTTGAGAACCGAATATTTTCGGTTCGGTTCGGTTTCGGTTCGGTTACAGCTTGGAACGAACCGAGAACCGATCGGTTAACCGAATCATAGGAATCACACTCTGCGCGTGCAAATTGTATGGAAAAATGAATTGTCCACTCCAGCAGGACTATATGTTAGTAGTATTTTTTGGTTATTACTATAAAATCCCGAATAGAGTACGGGTCCGAATAGAAAATAGAACGCGGGTATCAAATGCTGATCTAGGGGCTTGATACAGTATTAGAACACGGGTCTAAAATATAACGCGAGTACTACATGCAGGAGGCTATGGTAAGTGACGAACAAACAAATTATTTATTGGAACGCGGGTCTCAAATAGAATGTGGGTCCATGTGTGGAGTTTTTCAATAGAGCACGGGTGCGATATTCGGGATTTTACGATAATCTGATTATATTTACAAGCGAGGTGTCTGGATAAAAAATTATCCCGAAAAAATGAGTATTTTTTGTGTTCTACGTTTCGTACATATGCTTTTAAAAGTTTCGGTTCAGTTCGGTTCTGAACCGAAACCGAACCGAAATTTCGGTTCGGTTTCGGTT
>JAQIXO010002320.1:0-10193 GCA_034700305.1 Protaphorura armata | reverse complement strand
AGGATCAGATAGAATAATGTTCGACTATGCCCACATCTCGCATTCGCCAGAGATTTCACCGAATCATCAAGCCATTCTGGAAGATCCTGACGTCATTGTAATTGATTAATGAAATCCTGAAGTGAATACTTATTCTTCGTTCTTTTACTTTTATTTATTCCTCATAACTTCTATGTATGCATGGGATTTTCTGTCTACGTTTAATTTCTGTTGTTTAAATATTACTGCAACATTTGTACATGATTTTTGATTCCAAAATCATGAAATCATCAATGCCTCTTTCAAAAATAAAAACCATAATTGCTCTAATTCATTATATTTTATTCATTGATCATTCACTCTATCGTAATTAAATGATATACATCTTAATGTGCCGATATGGCTATGTTCGAGGAGAATATGTACAGTCTAGGACAATCAGATCACGAATCTCTTCCACCTATGACAATGGAGAGTCCTTGTATGCACGGGACGGTTGGACGGCTAATTGAACTCTTGGGACGGCTAAATGAACTCTTGGGACGGCTGGACGGCTAAATGAACTCTTGGGACGGCTGGACGGCTAGGGTCTGTGGGCTGGGACGGCTGGACGGCTAAATGAACTCTTGGGACGGCTGGACGGCTAGGGTCTGTGGGCTGGGACGGCTGGACGGCTAAATGAACTCTTGGGACGGCTGGACGGCTAGGGTCTGTGGGCTGGACGGCTAAGGTAAGTTACATAAGTGAAAGGAAAGGGTAAAGAAAGTTTTAGAAATATATAATTAAAACAATTTAAAAAGAAATAAGAATAGATAAATAAAATCATCACGAAATTGTGAATTATTTCATTATCCGAGATCCGATCCAACCTAGACAAGTTTTGACAAACTACTGTTACTGTTACATTAAGTTAATAAGTGAACGAGCAAAATAAATTTCATGGCTTCAACGAAGACTACTGCACCATGTACATCGTCTGTATCAGTAAGATAGTCAATAGAATACAGTTTTTACTCTCCAAATTTTGTTGTGTCAAATACACCTGGAAATCGTACGCCGGAAAAGAACTTAATTTATGTTAACATGTCAAATTTTAAAAATTCTCATTCTAAAATATTTTCGTAATGTTAATATTGTTTTGTTTTGAATAGGTTGGTGTTGGGACTGAGGAAACATATCGTGAGATGGGGGGATATTGGGAACGGACAGATCATCCTCTATTAAATGATGTGGTAATGTTTTACTATTAATTACATGTATTGTTGCTCTTGAAGTGCCGGGTCATTCGATAACGAAAGGATGGACAGTGGAGGAGGACAGTGTCTAGCTAGAATTATTTTTATAAGTAGGGCTGCCCGTGACAATTCATTCTTTTAAGCGGTTGACTAACTCGTACATGTTAATTATTGGTTTCAGATACTCAGCCACTTATTTGAATTCGTGAGAAGTAAGGATTTGAAGGTATGTAGACTCGTCTGCAAAAAATGGTGTGTGTTGACTCTACCATCCGCTCGCTCAAAGTTCAGTGTCAAACTCCATGGAAGGGGCGAAGAAATGACAAGGAAACTCACAGATTTCGTTGTGGTTTTTCGGGAGAACAAACCGGGAATTCCATTCGTCCAATACAATTTGGACCCATTTTGTACAACAGAAGGACCTGGTCAAGAATTCCTTCAGATTATTGGGAGCACAGCGAAGAGAGTTTCTCTGACAGGACAAGGACATCACGAGCTTACGCAGTTTACAGTCGAAGTGGAAGATATCTCGGAATTACTCAAAGCGATGCCGAAGATTGAATATTTTGGCGTTTCCTATCCCACTAGTTCTCAATCTGGGAATTTTATTAAATTATTCCCGGATAATGGCTCCACTAAACCGACGCTCAGTTTCCTGAAAAAATTACGCGTGAGTGACTGGGATCTTGGGGATCGTGATAAGACGAGTGAGTGCTGTCTAACATTCATTGAAGAAATTTTTTCTATTGCTACAAATATATCAGATGTTGCAGTACAAGATTATAGGAATAATCCTGGCAGAAATAGAATTGGACAGGTTTTGGATGCCATTGAAAAGTTGAAAGTGGAATCTGTCATTAGAAACTTGACATTGAACGGGGCATACCCTGAGCACGTTGAATATCTAGGGAGATTAGCCGAAAATGGATTGAAATTGAAGAATCTTGATTTCTGGCTGGCCAGGGGATACCTAAAGAGAAACCAAGAAGATCAGATTAAATACTTACCGCAATTGGCCAGAATTTTTAAAAATTCCTTAGAAGATTTAGAGGTGGATGAAGTTTGTCCCAGTTTTAGCCAATTACCACACATGCCAAGACTTGAAAAACTGGAGTTCAAAGTCCCCTGGAATTTTGACTCAAAGAATGTCAATTTGAACAAATTACTTCCAGCCCTGAAAGAACTCGTGCTATACTCTTTGGACTTGGATTGGGAATGGGAGGAATTATTACCAAACTCTGAACCTTGTCCAAATCTCAAGGCATTATCTTTTGACGAAATTGTGGGGAATCAAATGTTCGACCACATTTTGAACATTTTTCCAAACTTGACCAAATTAGAGTTAACCGTTCAACTAGATAGTGTAGAAATTCTAAACAAAATCATGAGTCAGATGACACAATTGGAAAATTTATCCGTGTGGGGAACGATAGAAGGGATAGAGAGCATTGATGCTTTCTTTGCTGGGATTCCAGTCCAAAGTGTCCCAAAACTTGAGGACGTGGCATCTGAATTGAAGGAAATGACAGTCCAACTTCGAGCAGACACAATTCGACACTACAGGGATCGATATTGTAATTCTCCATCCATCGCAAATTTAACAAGTAAGAGAAATAAGTTGTATATTTTATTTTTCGTTCGTCATTCATGTGTTTGGTCTAATGCCTTTTTTTGTGGTACTTGACAGATTTAAGACGTTTGCACTTGAGCATTACTGGAAGAGGTGATAACCGAGAGAATGAGCCAACGAGGGAATCACGAATGACAGACGTATTTGCGTACTTCTGTTTGTATTCAATGACACACATCAACAAATTGGATATTGGAGATTGCGAGGTGAGACGGAAAATATGTACTCAAAATACAATACAGAACACAAGAAGATTGTTATTATAATTAATGCCTATTGTTTTGATTTGACATAGTTTACAGAGAGTAGCTGTAAAATATTGACGGATGAAATGGAACTAGAAGCTTGGGCCTTTCAGGACAAGAATGATGATAATATTATTCCTGAAGTCCGATGAATGCGTACGAATGGAATGGGTTGAATTCATTTAGAAATATGTTAATAATTTCCTATGCAATTCCTGTAATATTTGGTTGTCTGAAAGAAAAATATTCTGACCGATTAAAATAATAAAGTTTTGTTCATTTGTAATTGTCTTGGAGTTATTGTCAATGCATCATGGAAGACGGTATTACAAAACTTAAGTTATCTTTAAATCTTTATTTCAATTTACCACATAAACAACCAAATAGAACAAGTTAACGAGAAGCAAAAATGCTGAGCTCTAGAGCCCAATAAACAACCTTAACCTTAACGCAGTTTCTTTGATATGATAGAAGATTTTGTGAGCGACCCTCCACATTGTGATAAAGAAAGGTGAAAGTGTAACCGCCAGCAAAGCGGAATTTGACTACCCTTTACAAATTCCATGTTTATGTTAGTCAAATGAACTTCATGTAGAGTTATAAATACTGAACTGAGAAAATTAAAAATTAACTCTGAAAAATTCAAACTCATCCTCGACTACAGTTCTTGATTAACTGTGTTAAGAGAACCACCAAACTGATGGCTTCCACAAATGAACCAATTAAATCCAAATGCCAATCATCAACTAGACCAGTAAGTCAGTCACTGCCCACTGCATGCATGCACTATATTTAATACAAAATAATATTTTTTTTGATAAAATTATAATTGTCTTGGTTAAGGATGGTGTTGGGGCCGATGAAACATATAGTGAGATCGGACTCTGGTTGGACCGAAAAAATCACCCTCTGTTAAACGATGTGGTATGATTTTGATATATTCTACAAATTCTACTGTACAACTAGTGAAACCCGTTGTTGGGTAAATTTTTCTAATTTCAAAGCTCTGACACTGAAATGCCAAAGTTTGTCAAAATTTTTGATGTTTAATTATTTTCAGGTACTGAGCACAGTGTTTGAATTCCTGAAGGGAGAAGACTTGAAGATATGCCGAGGCGTTTGCAAGAAATGGAATGTGTTGACGATTCCATTCATTCGTTCAAGATTTTGGGTCAGCATCGATGCTAATCAACCATCCGATGCCGATACAAAGGGAGTCAGCGAATTTGTGGAAGTAATTAAACAGAACAGACTGGGGATTCCATTCGCCCAATATTGGCTCGGAAATTTTTGCACACCGGACGGACCTGGCCAAGAATTCCTTCAACTGTGTGGAAGCACAGCTAAGAAAGTTGGTCTAGTAGAAAGAAAAGGTTTCGTGTTTAAAATCGAAAACTTGGCAGCAATACTGAATTCCATGCCAAACATAGAAGGGTTCAGCCTTCCCATACGCATTGATTCCAGTTCTGGAATTGCGGAAAAATTATTCCCAGATGAATCATCAAAACCAACGTTAAACAAATTGAAGTATTTGATTGTTAATGACGTGGATGAAGTGAAGAGCCGACATTGTCCGACGTTGGTTGAAGAAATTATGACTGTGGCCCCGAATATATTTGACATCAAGGTGGTGGACTGGAGAATTAAACGAAAACGAAAAGTTTATAGCAGTGGGATTGGTCCGGTTTTGACTTCCATTGAAACGTTAGGTCGGGAGCCCTTCATTAAAAATCTAGAGTTGGTGAATGGAAGAAACGTGAGTGTTGAGGCTCTACGCAGAATGAGGGAAAAGGGATTGAAGTTGAAGAAACTTAATTTCATCAGAGTAAATATGGTTTCATTGAATGGTCGCAGTGTTGAGAATGAAGATGATAACATTCAATTCATGCCCCAATTAACCACACTGTTTAAAAATTCAATTGAACATTTGTTAGTGGATGAAATATGTAAGAGTTTTATTCAACTCCCAAACATGCCACTCCTCAAAAGCTTACATCTTCGTGTCGCTGAAGATTTTGACTCAAAGGCTGTCAAATTGAACAAATTGTTTCCAGCACTAAAGGAACTCATTCTAATTGAAAAGCATATGTTTAATAATGAATGGGAAGAATTCTTACCAAACTCTGAGCCTTGTCCAAACGTCAAATCATTGATTTGCCATCAAATTTCAATGACAATCAGAGGATTTGACCATGTTCTGAACGTTTTTCCAAAATTGACAAAATTGGAATTGAATAATGTTGGAAGAGACGGGGGTCAGATTATGAAAAAAATAATGAGTCAAATGTCCGGATTAGAAGATTTATCCATGACTGCAATAATAGAAGATGCGGATAACATTGATTCTTTGTTAACTGGAATTCCGGTCCAAAGAATTCAAGAACTTGACCCTGTATTGAGTGAATTTGAGAAAATGACAGTTGAGCTTCGAGCTAAAACGATTCGCAATTACAGGACTCAATACTGTCAATTTCCATCCATTGCAAATTTAACGAGTAAGTAATAAAATGCATGGTGTGTAGTACGGCAAATATAAACTTACGTTTGATTTTGTTAATTAATAGATTTGAAACGTTTGTACTTATGTACTGGTCTTCAAAGCGAAGATGCGGCCGCGGAATACAAGCCATTGCCATTGACGGACGTATTTGTATATTTCGGTTTGTATTCAATGAAACATATCAACAAACTAGAAATTGAACATTGTGCGGTGAGATGAAAAATAACTATTACATAAATGTTGCCGTGAGAATCTGAACAAAACAGAACACAATTTTGACAATAATATTCTCTTTTGATTTGACACAGTTCACAAAGACTGGCTGCGAAATACTGACAATCGACATGGAACTGGAAGCATGGATTTTCAGGGGGAGGGATGGTGACATCATTCCTGATCGAATGTAAGACGAACTAATTAAATGATTATGAATTCATAATTAAATTTGGATTAGAAAATATGATTTAATATTACATATAATTTGTTGTTTTTAAAGGTATACGCCTATGCGGTTCATATGAATCCAGCTTTGCTATGAAAAACAAATTCTGACCGTAACACAATATTGTCCTTTTAAAGGACAATATTGTGTTACGGTAACGAATGACTGAAAAAGTAAAAATTCGGCACAATGATAACTTACAGTTAAAATGGAATGATTTATGAAGGGACACTTCCACAAAGGAAAATGAACGGAGAAATCAAAATTAATAAAAGTTTATTCATTATTAAAGTCAGAATATTTAGCATTGACACAAAAATGATTGAGAACCCAGCAATGCTAAATGCTGCCAAATTGTAATTCATTTTAATTTCAAGTAATATTTAAAAAAAAAAACATGAAGTTGAATATTTAAGTAACTTGTAATTGTAAAATTGATGGCAACTCCTAACAAAGGCCTGCTTTATTTGAAAAGTTAAATAAATAATGTAACAGAAAAATCAGGGTGAAGTCCAATATACAAAATAGACATGAATTGTCCTTGCTTCAATTCCATTTTTCTACAAAGATGAAATGATATTTTTATCTTCCGAATTCCAGAATAGCCAAGACTCACGTCCCAATAGTCCCATGTCTTCTCTCAATATTTCACAGCATGTCTTCGTCAACTGTTTCAGAGCAAAATCAGACATTCAGAATAAGATATTATTAGTTATATTCTTTTTACTAAATAACGTGTTATTAATCCATCGGAACCATAATAATGTTAACAAGTGCACACCAACAACGTTCAAAATATGAATGATGAATATGAGTAATGAATGAGCCTGACCTTGCACTTGTGAACCCACAAGCGCTTGAGACGTTCCATGGAATAGAAACCAAAGTATCCAGTCAAATCAGTCAAAAACTTGCCTTCCCTATGAGTTACTCCATATCCAGTCAATCTCATTGACAATCCAATCAAACCTGCAAAGCAAAGGAAAAATTGTAATTATTATTGCAATATGTTCGGTTCACTCCCAAAATTGGAAGAATTTTTTCTAGAAATCTAAAATCTCTTAGGTGGACGTGAGGGAAATATTAATTAATTACTTGTTAAATTGCCAACGGATGGGAGTGTAGAATGTTGATTCCTCAGTTTCAAAATCATTTCTCTTCTTTCAAGTACCCCGGGAATTTTCTCCAGGTAGTTAATCGCGTCTCTAACTTCTTGGAGTGCATGGGTTGGAATTCCAGTCAAGACAGAATCCATGGAATCCTTTGTTTCCACATAACCGTGAATGGTTAAGTATTTCAGTTGTGTCATTTCTGACCACATTCGTCTGAGGATCTCTACACCATCAACTTTAATATCAATAGTCAATTTGGTCAAGTTTGGAAATACTGTCAACATTTGATTGAATGCCTTGATCGTCAGTGCGTTGGATAGTAGTAAGGCATTCATGTTTGGACATGGATCAGAATCTGGGAAGAATTCATCATCTGCTTGTTCCGACGAATGATGAAGGTTGAGTTCACGGAGGACAGGAAAAGTTTCATTCAAATTCACACATCGGAATTTGAAATTCGGTTGATATGAAGACAAGTCCAAATTTGTGAGGCGTGACATCTTCGGAAATTCTACAAAACCGGGAGACCGAGTTTCGTAGAAAAATAAGTCAAGAAACTCTAGGGAGTCCTTGAAACTTGGAATTACTTGAAAAGTAAGGCTGGGTCTGTCAAACTCAAACTCAGAGCAATAGCGAAACCTCTTCAACTTCAATCCATTTGGTTTCAATGTCATTCTGAGTAGCAAGTCAATGTAGTCTTCGTAGTCATTCTCCTCATCCAAATCCTCGCCCACTCTGATTTCTAATTCTTCAATGGAAGATTCTCTGCCCAACTTCTCAATCACACTCAATATCTCAACACTACTATTCCAAGAATGAATAATGAATAATACATGTCCAAACGATTAATATTTTGAGCAGCCGTGATAAGTTCTTCCATAAATGTTGGACAATTTTTATTTCGTTCTTTAGGTGACCCGGAACCAGCCTTTATCATCTTTAGAGACGTCAATCTTGACTTGGACTTGGACTTCTCTAAACCGTGAGGGAATAACTTGACAACATTTCCAGAGCGGGATTGAAGACTCACAGGAATTTTAAATGTTTCCAATTTCGGTGTGGACTTTAGTAACTCAGAGATATCTTCAACATCAAATACTTCATCGAGAAATTCTATGTCCGTAATCGAGTCGCCGCAAAGTTTAAGAAATTCTTGACCAGGTCCATCTGTTGTGCAAAAGGATCGGAGTTTGAATCGTCCGAATGGAATCCCCAATTTATTTGACCGAAAATCGTCCATAAATTTCTTAATCCTATGTAGTCTCTCGGTATTATAGACATTATTCCCATGTATTTTAACCACGAAGCTTTTGCGAGTGTGTGGAACCGTGAGGACATTCCAGGTCTTACACACCAATCGACATTCCTGTAGTTCCATCTCCTTCAAGTGCTGAAAAACTAAGTCCAGAATCTGTTGGAAAATTGAAATTGTATTATATTTTTATACTCAACGCGTGACAGACCAAGACAATAGAAACACATTAGAATATTTGACTTGAATAGATTGCCTAAACTGAACCTGACTGTTCATTTACAATTTACAACACAAGTAATAAGTAAACTTTGGTTAGTATATGAAAAATCTTACCACATTATTCAAGAGCGGATGATCTGGTCGCTGGAGCCATTCACATTCTTCCCACCCCATCTCTCTCCACCACATTTCTCAACCTAAATTATTCCAATAAAATATTAATCAGTTACAGGATATATAATTGGCAAAAAAAATTCCAATATGCCAGAGCTGTGTAATCCAAAGTTTTAATAAATCAGAGATTTATATGAACGTCTGAAAAAAGCACACCCTCCGTTGTATTACGAATTACTAATTACAATTCCTTTCAATAATGTTCAAACTTTTTCGAATGAATTATACTTCACTAAAATTAAATTTGATCATTATCATTGGTTCTAACTTCACGTTTTATTTTTTGGTTCTCTTCTAACTCCACACTTTTTTTTGGTTTTGGTTTTAACTTCGTTTTTTTCTTTGGTTTTGGTTCTAACTTCACGTACATTTCATATTTTCTTACCAAATAAATTAGAAACGAAGTTGAAATGACTCCTTCAGTTTTCAGTCTTAGCAATCTTTATTCACGGTCTTCATTTTGACCTAGGTATTTTACACTTAACCTCCGTCTGATAATGATAGAAAACATGCTAAACCGAATCCACTCTGAATTTTGGAAGAAAATAATATGAAAGATTCGGTGGAAAAATAAAGTCAATTTATCAATTCAGTTTCTTGGATTTTTGGTCGTTTACCGCCTTCCAGAACTCACGGGAGAAGTACGAGGATGTCCAATTGGGGCACCTTGCATGCAACAACATTAAACATTATTACAGTCACACATTTAATTTTTCCTTTCACGAGTTTTAATTACAATTAATTACATATGTCCTGTCTTCGGTGAATTTATTTCTTCGGTCAAACTTTTCAGAATAAGCAGACCGTGCATGGGTGTATGATAAGAACCTTAATCAAGATTTAATTATAGTACTGTACTCAACAAGTCTCAAACTCAAACACTTGAAACAAACTTACTTTTGGAGCTTATATGTCTCCTGGTTACTTGGTACTGTTGCCACTGTTGGTACATAAATTTTCAAAGATTTTACGAATTTTTTACGATTTGCACTAAATTATTACGAGCTAAATTCAACGGAAAGCCAATGTGATACTACAATTACGATACGATGATAAAGATGGAAGAAATGATTGAACTTCATTCATCATTCAATATTGACGTCGACTTGCCCCGACCAATTTCTCGTTGTCGTTCAATTTATATTTACAAGTAAAGTAATAAGAATAAAATATGACAATTAAATTGCAAATACTATATGCTCAGAAATGCTGAATTTGTTTTATTAAATTCTTCCGGTTTCTCTCTTGTATAAAATGCCTTTATATTATCGAATAATTTTATAAAAATGAAGAAACGAAAACTTCCATAAAAATTGAAGATCGACCGGTTGCGGTTGTTGCACCAAATTGGTATCTCAACGCAAATCACGGAATCATGAATCAATCATAAATAATATCGTCC
>JAQIXO010002319.1:0-10193 GCA_034700305.1 Protaphorura armata | reverse complement strand
ATTCGATAACTCGGGTTTTTGTGAAAGGGGACCTTAAATTGAGCTGGCGGTCTTCTCGGCAATGCAAACCAATGCGTGTTTCCCCGTTTTGACCCAGCACTCTATGCATGCGCCATACAGTGCCAGAGAATCACAGCTTCACCCATGGCTCCTCCCCTTAATGTGTCGTACTCGTACACATGCGGCAATATATCTCAAACACTGTATGCCCCCGCCAAATATTCAATTTAACCCAGGACCAACAATACAGAAGTCGCATTAGAAAAATTAAATAAGTTTTACAAATAAATAAATGTATGTCAGTATAGTGAGAATTTATTTATATTTTGTATGTTATTATTAGCAGATACTCCTCTCAACGAGTATTTTACGTGTCTTCGAATGTAAAGGCGAGAACTGTGTTTCAATTGCAATATTATAATACATTTATTAATTGATACAGCTTATGCCAAATCAAACATCTTGTAGATTTTGGGTGTAAATAAGTAATTAATATATATTTATGCGATACCCTGCGTAACAAAACGTGACGCTAAATAAATTCCATATCTAAATATATGTGATTATAAATCTTATCTAAATTATACATTGAGTTGTCTTTTGAAGTATTTTTTGTACAGATTAATATTAAGAAAGGAATGACGGAAGTATTACCTACCACTTCCAGTCAGTATAAGCTTTATACACGACCCTATATAGTCTTGTATTGGAAGCGGAACTGATGTACTGCGTTTCTGTTGGTCTATGACTTACACAACTGGAGAAATAAATATGGGAAGTTGATTTCAAAATTCTATGGTGTCTACATATTCCGTATGAGTTTTCATGTGTCCGATTAAGCTTCCGCATTTCGCGTGAACGTTTTAGAACGGATTGATCATAGGTGTGGTTTCTCTCCTGTATGAGTTCTCATGTGTTTGCTTAAGTTACTCGATTGCGAAAATGTTTTTGTACAGATTGAGCATTGAAATGGTTTCTCTCCAGTATGGGTCCGTACATGCTTTTTCAGGCTGGACAAATCAGAAAATGATTTTGCACAGGTCTCACAATTATATGGCTTCTCTCCTGTATGAGTTCGCATATGAACGTCTAGCTGGCCAAATTTAGCAAATGTTTTAGAACAGATTTGACATCCATACGGTTTTTCCTTCGTGTGGGTGCGCACATGGTGCTCTAATTCTCCTGAATACGAAAATCTTTTCAAACAGAGTGGGCAGTTGTGTGATTTCTCTCCCGTATGAGTCCGTACATGCGATGTTAGGGTAGATAGATGAGCGAATGATTTTCGGCACGACTCACAACAATAGGGCTTCTCTCCCGTATGACTTCGGATGTGTCGTTTTAAGTGATCCTTTTGAGATAATTCTTTAGTGCACATTGGACATGGATATGGCTTCTCCCCTGTATGGGTCCTTATGTGATTTCTTAGTCCTCTTGCCTGTGTAAATGTTTTCGTACAGACAAGTGTGTAGATTTTTCCGTGTATGTGTCAGTATATGAGCATAAGAATTGATAATATGAGAAATATTTTAGTACAGGGCAAGCAATGCTATATTTTCTCACCCGTGTGAGTTCTCTTCTCCATTTTCTGTTGTTTAGATTTCACAAATGTTTTTGGACACGTTGTGACTTGTTGTGACTTTCTTCATGCACTCTTTCTGTTTGACCAGTTTGTCTTTATCATTGGGGTGGCTGAAAGTCACTTCATCTGCTGGAATTGTCGAATTGCCCTATGGTCCAGTTTGTCCACAATGAAGACCTGCTGGCCGAACAAATTGATCGGACTTTCAATCTCAACGTCAGCTATACGTATTGACATTCCTCTAAAATCAGCAAAATATAATAGAAATTATGAAGTACATGTTTCTCGACATAAGAAACTAGAATTAACAGATACATGTTTTCAAGGAAATTTTGAATTGAATATGAGTATTTAGCCCGCAGGGTTTTGACAAAAATTAACGTGTGCTCTTACATAAGTACTTTCCAATTCTCTCTGAACTACTCGCACTTATAAGTTCATAAAACAAAAGTTCACCTAACTCTGTTCGGTGACGATCCTTGTCGAATTCTATTGTTTAAATAATTCAAACTCAAAGAAAATATACACGAGGTGATAATTTTGAATAGTCAATTTTCTCACCAAAGGGTCAATGTAGAAAAGTTTAGTTCACAGTATAAAATAATTTCTTGAAGGTGCTGTTGAATGCCGTTCGTTGAATTGGAGTTGTTTATAATGTGTTCAATCCGTGGCGACGGTAAGACAAGTCCAGAATCTAGAACCCTCGCAACAAATTTAATACTAAGAAATGATATGCTTCGTGAATGAGAAATAACTGAAGAAACTGAAAAAGCAATAAGATACAAAAAAGACCAGCCTTATTTTCCTTTCATATTTCAATGGAAACATTGAGCCGCAGTTTTATTACTTCCGTCAAAATTAATTATTTTTATCTCGCAGGAAGAACAGATCCTTTCACTCATGAAGTGAATACATGGGTTGCATAATATTATATAGGAGTGAACCAAATGCGTCATACGACATGACTCGTCAGTATACATCTCACAAACTGAATGTCCCCAACCAAATATCCTCCTTTAAATGATAAAATCGAGCAAAAATGTGTTAGAACCCATTTGGCTGTTTTATATACTCTAGGTGTCCTTCTTCTGTTTTTACACATTTGGTATTTGTACTTATCTTCATCTCTGGATCTTGTTGAAAATCCCTTGCTCTAATTGAATTATAGAATTTACTATAGTCACGTACAATCCAATATCCAATCATCCAATCAATCATGTTCCAATCTGATATTGTCAGTTATTTGTTGATACAACCACACAAATTTAAAACGAATAATCATGCGCATCAAAATGCAATAGAAATGATGAATCACTTGTTCATAAATCAACAGTAGGAATTCCCTCTACTAATCCTGAGCGATAAATTAAATTGTATAAATGATAAAAACTCCGCACAATTAAACTGTAACATAGTTTTATTACACATTTTGGAGAAAATCTGAAAACGGGACAAATAATTACGAATACATACAAATAATAAAAATATTACGATTGCAAGATAGTTTACAGTATGAGTTCGCATGTGTTTGCTTAAGGCAGTTGATTGTGTAAATGTTTACAAACAGATCTGACACTCATATGGTTTCTACTTTGAGTATATTTTCAGGAGGGCTGAAAATCTACCAATGGCAAAAACAATTTCAAACAGTCGTCTGTAGTGGTTTGGATTCTCTCCCGTAAGAGGTTTCTCTACTAGTCGGTATTTAAGCAAAATTGAATGGAATTTATCATTATAATAGAAGAGGAACTAATCTACTATTTTGTCCATAGTCCATGTCTTATTGAACTGGAGAATTAAATGTGAGAAGTAGATCAGACAGACATTAAAATTGTATGGTTTCTAGTCTCTATTTAGTATGCGTTCTCATGTGTTTCCTTAAGTTACCTGATTGGGTAAACTCCTTAGAACAGATTGAACATTCATATGGTTTCTCCTGAGTATGAGTTCTTATGTGCTTGTTTAAGGTAACCCACTGAGTGAATGTTTTAGAACAGATTTGACATTGAAATGGTTTCTCCCCTGTATGAATTTTGTTGTGTCTGTTTAAGCTACCTGACTGAGTGAACGTTTTAGTACAGATTTTACATTGATATGGTTTTACCTTAGTGTGGGTTCGCATATGGGATATCAAATGCCCAGGTGTTGAAAAAGTTTCAGAACACATGTGACATTCGTATGGTTTCTCCTTTGTGTGGGTTCGTGTATGGGTTGTTAAGTTAGACAAACTCGTGAACACATTCGTACATATTTGGCATATGTGTGATTTCTTCCCCGTCTGTGCAAGCACGTGAGTTACAAGACTGGAGGAACAAGAAAAAGATCTTGCACAAGTTTCACAATTATAGGGCTTCTCACCAGTGTGAGTTCGCATATGTACGTTTAGCTGGTCAAATCTGGCAAATGATTTACAACATATCTGACATTGATATGGTTTCTCCCCTGTATGGGTTGCCACATGACATCTTAACTGTCCTGTTTCCGAAAATGCTTTTGGGCAGAATGAACAGGTGTGAGTTTTCTCTCCCGTATGGGTCCGTACATGAGCTTTTAGGATAGACAATTGAGAAAACGATTTTCCGCGGGTATCACAATTATACGACTTCTCTCCTGTATGAATTCGCATGTGTCTCTTTAAATCGTCTGAACGGGCGAATGTTTTAGAACAAACTTGACAAGGATACGGTTTCTCCCCTGTATGTGTCCGTATATGCTGTCTTAATCCTCTTGCACGTGTAAATATTTTTGCACAAAGTCCACAACTGTACTGTTCTTTCCCTGTATGTGTTTCAGCGTATACAAATTTGATATCGTGGCGAATATTTTAGTACAGTAAATGCATTGATGTATTGTCTTACCGGTGTCAGCAATTTTCCCCATTCTCTGTTGCTTCAATTTCGCATGTGTTTGAAAACAGAGTTGCGACTTTTTATTTTCTTTAGGCAAATCTCCTCTTGTTTGACCTATTTTGTAAGTATCTTCCGCACTGCCGGTGGCTTTAGGTCCCTTTCTCTGGTTGAATTTTCGAATAGACCTCTCGTCAAGTTTGACCACAAGAACGATCAACCGAACATTTGGATGGAGTTTCCAATCAGACATTGTCAGCTGTGTGTTGAAATTAATCTATAACCAGATAAATGCAATAGAAATATTGAAATGCGTGTATGGCCAATCAACAATTATAGCAATAGAAATTAGAAAAATTGAGAGATACACATTTTCTAGAAAGTCTATATGCAAAGGTGTTCACAAAATTTTAATTCTGATTTTCATGTTGGGCCTCTTCCTTCCATACATCTACGCATACGCGCATATATTCTTACAAAAAAAAATTTGCTGTGTAAATACCGTACTGCTTTTAAATCTCAAAATGTATATGTCATCATTATCAATGGCTATTCAGTTTCTAACCGCGGACAAAAATTGGCCAAGTCTCAAATAGTTAGGAATCGTTATAATAAATATCTTACCCTCTAATATAAAGAACGCACGTTTTCTGTCGGTTGGGTGTTTTGATGCTCCACTCCGAAGTTCCCGTTACCTATATATTCCAATCAATCAATTGAGATCTGGAACAAATAATATTATTTCTGCAATTCGTGAAGATAATTTTAGTCAATTTTCTCACCTTTCAAAATTTGGTGGTAGAATATAGACTAATCGAAATCTGAATCAAAGAATTTCCTTAAAATACTCTTGCCTTCCGTTCAATGTGAACTAATTGAATGCGGAGGGGTCGTGAACACGGAATGAATTTATTACAATAAATATGTATTCTAAATTTTAAAACCAAAAATAATCACAAAAGTAACTTTCTCTAAACTCTTCCACATTTCAAAGAAGACAAGTAATCGCGCTATTCTTATCTATGACTAACTGTTGACGTGATGTGCCAAAGTCCCCCAATTTTCAAGACCAAAAGTATAAAAACACGCATTGGTAGAGCAAGTTGTAATAGTTGTATTATTAATCAGTAATATGAATGGTGAAATTGTTTTGTAACTCAATACCTGCACTATAAGATTTCGCGAAACTGGACGAGAGGGAATTCGGCGCAAGGGTATACATTATCAGTAGAAATTATTAGAAAATTATACAATTGCGTCAGGGAGTCCAGTCTCTTCCAGGCTATTTCATGGGTTTTATTCTATTTGGGACAACTTGTAAGCGTGATTGGTTTTTAATTAATTTTCTTGATTACGAATGACATACACGATGTGTGATACAATTTAACATTCCGATTTAGTTGATATGATTCTTTACAGCGAAACATCACTATGTAATACCTGTATACTTTTTATTACCATGATTTACGGCGTTTATACGTTTATTCTTATTAATTTCTGGACACCTCGTAAAAGAAACAGTTAAATTTTGCGAACAACTATATAAGGCTGATTATAGACATATTTTTAAGGCTACCGGCTACCACAGACCACCAATTTCCCTGCACCAAATTTTATGCAGCATTGCATCACCTCTGCAGAAAAATTCGTGGGAGGGTAGATCAGCGTGAAGTTTGACGGTTCCTCAATCTGTTCACACCTACCAAATTTTCTGCCACGCAGGTTGCAGGAAAAAAGTTCAACCGGTCGAACTTTGCTTTCTGCAGCAGAAAATTTGGTGGGAGGTGCGCGGGACACATTTGACATTGAAACGGTTTCTCTTTTGTATGGGTTCGCATGTGGGATGTTAAATTCGCTGCTATCGAAAATGCTTTTGTACAGATTGAGCAGTGGTGTGGTTTATCTCCCGTATGTGTCAGTACATGTTTTTTCAGGGAAGATGATTGAGAAAACGATTTTGCACAGATCTTACAGTTAAATGGCTTCTCTCCTGTATGCGTTCGTGTATGCATGTTTAATTGACCTAATTGAGCAAATGTTTTACAACAGAGATGGCATTTGTACGGTTTCTCCCCTGTTTGAGTTCGCATGTGACGTGTTAGCCCTTGTAAATATGTAAATGATTTTGCACAAATTGAACAGCGGTGTTGTTTCTCTCCCGTATGAATTGGCACATTTGTTTTCAATGATGACCGCGATAATATTTCTGCTCGGGTTTGACAAGGGTATGATTTCTCACTTCCGTCGACTGATCTCACGTTCATTTTCTGTTTATTCGATTTCACATATGTCTTTATGCACACTTGCCAGTTTTGGTTTACTCCAGGTGTCTCTTCCTCTGTTTGACAAGTTTTGTTGGTATCTTGATGACTAGGTGTCGCTGGAACTTCATTGCTCTGCTTCAAATGTCGACTTGTGTTTTGGCTAAGTTTGTCCAAAATGACGAGCGGACGAACATTTGGATGGAGTTGCCAATCAGATATTGTCAGCTATGTGTTGATAACCCTGTACAACCAGACATATAATCTATAATTGAAATAATCAAATCCTTGTATCGTAATTCAAGAACAGAAAACACAAATTAGAAGACATACAATTTCAAGGAAATCATTAATCGAGTAGTATAAAGCTACTCGAAGAGTTTGTATGAGCAAAAATTAATTCTTATTCTTTGGACCCTATCAATCCAACAAGGAAATGCTACGACTTGACCTTGACCGAATATGTGAGAAGAGGATCTCAACCCTACTTAATTTTTTTTTGACTCCCTACGGGGTTTGGCTAATTTTGTTGCATCAATTAAACTGTTACAACACTGACATACCCGTCTGTAAATGCGTTGCTTATTGGACATTTGGATCTCTCAACAAAATTTAAGTCAAATTTTTATTATTTATTATACGATTATTAAGGTTCAATGTGGCCAAGGATGGGATGAATCTCAAATTGTTTAGAATGGTTTAATAAGTCCTATCCAAAATTTAAAAACAATCCACGACTTGCGTCGATTTAGATTTAGATTAAGTTTTATTTCAAGTGTCTTCAGAATCAGCAAGGAATTCAATGATTACAAAAATGTCGAGAGTTTGTCCGTGCCGCTGCTCCGCTCAGAAGTTTATTTCCATTAATTAATTTTGATGTCAGTCAAATGAGATAGCGAACATGTCTTTTTTTAATTCTGCACTTGACGATAATTTTGATTAGGTAGTTAATTTTCTCACCGGTCTCCCACTCCGATGTAAATTAGTATAAAATGCGTCCAGTCCGTGACGCTGTTGTCAAAGAAGTCCAGAATTCACGTGTTGGATTTATTATTCGAAATAAGGAAACTCACGAGTAAGAAAATACAGTGAAGGGCATAATGGGATGGGTTAGAGAATGAAGGCAAAAATAATTACAGAAATAGGTTTGACTTTTTCGTTCACATTCATAGGAATGACGCAGGTGGTCGTGTGTTTATTAATATTTCAACTAACATTGAAGGGTACAATTCTCTGTCCTGAATACAGAACAAGAAACTTTCGAATTCTAGGCTGTATGACATTGGCCCTCGGACATGAGATTTTCCATGCATGCTTGTGCTCGACCAAAATGATGTGAATCATGAAGGAGTCTCTGTATGATTTTTTTTTGAAAAATGATTTATTTTATCTTATTTATTATGGCTATTAATATGGATTGTACTGATTGATTAAACAAAGGATGGATTAGGCACGCGTGTAATTGTTAGTTACGTTAGTCCATGAACCGTGTGCAATGTGTCTAATTTTTGGAACAAGATGCAATCAAGTTTAAAATGAGCTCAACATTCTCTCAAATTGATTAAATTCGGTCCGATCTGTCTGTGAATGAAAGAAACTCGCACTATGTGGATAATTTATTACTTTATCTCGTAATTCAATTTAATTTGTAACACACTTGTTGTTAATAGTAATAGAGAACGTGCCGGTTCCAAGACTAACGCAAACATAGAATCGGCTACGCACACTCGAGCGCCAAGTTTGAATTCACTTCGCTTGTGTTCGGAACGATGTTTCAACACACTATATAGGAATTTTAGTGTGAACTTTTATCATTCCGAACGCAACACAAATTTCGAGTGAAATATCACGATTTTCATTAAAAAAAATATTTAGAGTATGATTAATAAATTAAAAAACTTAATAACTTAAATATATATAATATACATATATTTAGCCCCCCGTTCTGTACAATTTTTGGAGGTCCAAGGGGACTCTTTGCCCCCTTCGCTTCTGTTTTTTTTTTACATGTTTTTACTTTTTTTTTAATTTCTGTTGATTTGCCTAATTCGTCCTCATCCAGCAAGAAAAATGGGAGTAGATCCATTTCAGTAGTATAGTTGAATTTAAGTCTTGTGAAGTCAACAAAATAATACAATTCGAACTAAGCCGCGCGACTCTGTGTTTGTGTTAGTGTTTAAACTGGCGCGTTGATTTTCTTCCAAAGTGGTTTAAAACTTAAACTCAAACGATGCGTGAAGCAGCGTTTGAGTTTGTGTTAGTGTTGAAACCGGCACGTCCTCTAATAAACACTTCAACTATAATATGTACAAAGTACAAACAACACACAAACAGTGGCATAGTTTATTATTCTATTTTATTATATGTACAGAAAGACACATGACGGCCACACACACTAACGATAAGTATTACGTACGATACGAATTATACTGAATATTGAAGCATTTTAGATAGAAGATGAATATTTAAAAAGGAAAGATTTTTGTAAATACCTGACAGCGTAAATTATACAGCATTGCTGGTAGAGGAAAGAAATATATTATTCATATTACTTACATTTAACAGTAAAGAATAAAAAACTGCGTGTCTGACTCGCAAAACACATGTTCGTTTGAAAGGGAACTGATTTAATGAGTTAAAATAGGAGAAAAAAAAGAAATTTAACCTCGTGCATTTTTTAATGTTTTAATTTGCGCAAATAATCCACGTATCAGTCAGTGGTAGAAATTAAAAACATGAGCTATGGTTATGGACGTTGAAGATGACGTTAATTGTGGAAATGTTAATTGAAAACTTAAACGGCAACGACTTTCCCAAAAATAGTGAAATCTAGGGCAAGGAAATACGACAAAGAACTAATAAGTGATCATAAAAACAATGCATACTTTTGCATTCACTTTCTATTGGAATCGGATAGCCAACAAGCCCATCGTCCATTACTTCCTTCAAAATTAACTATTTTGCTCTTACACGGAATCCACTTTTAGAAAGTACGCAATAATTACTAGCAAGACTAGCATTTGTCTAACGATTTCTATTTTGTTAAAATGTGTGTACTTTGTTATCTTACCTATTATTTTTTATGTTATTAGCAGCTACTCGTCTCCAAGAATATTTTATTGGTCCACAAGAGTTTTTCACTGTCCGGTTCCAGTTAGATTTTCTGAAATATAATTTTGAAGTAAATTAAATGGTGAAGAGAACATACTCTTACTTTCTGGGATAACGTGTACTTCGATATGTTAATAGTCTCACCATTCAAAATTCTGTTTAATAACGACTGTGACCTGCGACTGAATAAATCTTGAGTATAGTATTAACAGAAATCCAGCATAAAATAATGCAATAATATGTACAAGAAGCCACAAGAAGGCGGCTCTCAATGTGAGTGGAGTTTGTACTTATGTGAACTATGAGCTCGTTTATTACTTCAGTTCATATTAATTATTTTTATCACACACTTCAGAAGAAAATGACTAATCCACTGACTCATCCCTACTAGAC
>JAQIXO010002318.1:0-10195 GCA_034700305.1 Protaphorura armata | reverse complement strand
CGTTATTTTTAATATTCTATGCCAAAAGAGAAGAAAAAGAATTTAGTGAAAAATTTTACATTTAGGGAATTTTACAAGCTTTACATAGGTTGACAGTGAACTTTTATCTTTCTTGGAATGCGACCTTTTATACCAATTTACATATATACAAGGTTCACATTCCAGTCTAGGCCTGGTAGGAATAGGTGGTAAATGATGGCCAGACAGTAGATAAAATTTCTCAACATCATCATCTCTAAAAGTAACTTAATGGTGTATATCATTAGAATTAGAATTTTAAATTTCTTGTCCGACAAATAAGCTGTCTAAAATAATAACCAAATTCGAAACCCGAACTGAACCCAGTTTTTTGGATTCGAATCAGGTTAGTTGTGTAACCCGAACCCAAATGAAAAACCTTGAGATCAGAATATCCCAAGCAGGATCCTAGTCGATTTAGTGAGAGGAACGGTTAAATAAGGAAATTGACCTCTTCTTTGCCTGAGACGATTTAAATGTCAGCATGAATGACCCGTCAGAAATTTTTAGATTATTACCAAAATCACCTCATTAATTGAGATGATTGAAAATGACGATGTTCGTACATGCAATAAAAAGAATTAATACGCCAAAGCCAAAAAATTTCTTCACCGATTTAAAATTAAATATTATGTTTTCATATAGTCTAATTCAGTACAGGTCACAATAAAAAGTCCCTTGAAATTCTTCTGGAACTTCTGAATAAAACTTTGAGTGAAAACACCCAAAATACACGTATATAAGTAAATTCAAGGGTTTCGTGAACTCCTAAAATTAATCACATCTTCTGAAACTTAACCTGTTCATGTGTACTCTAGGAATTTACAATCCTAAAATTAGCACCTAAAATGGCGGCTCGTGCTCTCACTGCGAATGCACTATAGCACTAATCGTAGTAAGAAAATGTAAAAATTGGTCAAAAAATTCTTTCCTATAGTGAAAATAAAATTTTACGGATGCTTCGTCCATAAAATGATCAGATTTTGAATAGATTTGGATATACAAATGATATAGTGGATAAATGGTATGGGCAGTAAATCCGTAGCAGTAAAATTTGTTAGGTTAGGTGCACAATTTCGATTCTTGAAGAATAATTCCAGGGATCAAAAACAGCTGTATGCGAACCTATTGAATGCCCTCACGCCACCGGACACCTCAAACAACAACCAAACACCACTTATACTTAATTGCGACAAAACAACAACGGATGTATGAAGATTCCACATTTACTCAAATTTAACACAATCTCTAGTTTTTTAATAAATAAAGTTGAACTTTGTAAAATATCTGCATCTATATTGCACATATTTGAAATCAAATTTGAAATCAAGATTGATCGTACTTATAATTCGACTATATAGAAGGGATAAAAAATTATGTACCTATACCTATTTCACACATATCCCTATTTTACGAGTGTTTACCACTGAAAGAGTTCATTTTGAGTCGGAGTCATTTTCTCCGCTTCCTATGGAGAGCCTGGCCAAGATTTTCAGCATTTTGACGTCCACAGTTCAGAGTACATAGACAAGACAGTCATAAATGCGGAGGAGTCTGTCTGGAATGAAGTCAATCAAGGAGAACTAGTACAATAGTTCATTTGCTACCGGAGTCGAGTCGGGTATAGAATGCTTAGAACTCCCTGGATCATCAACACCCGCACGCAATGTCGAAAAACACCTGTTTCCCCCGACACGAAATAACTTTCAAACATTTTCCATCTTCATGGAAAAAGTTGTTTAACTGTCCACCTTAAAATCTAATCTACTTCATCCTTCACACTATATAGTGTACAGGGTGGATCATAAATATTAGCGTTGGGTCCAAAGTTGAGGAAATAGTTCATAATTGGGAAAGTGTCGCTTCCTATTTAAAAGAAAATGTCGCTTTTTGTCTGTATAGGTTCCGTCGTTCGTTCGAGCCACTTTTCTCAACGAGTTTTTAACCAGGGAGCACAATCCTGCTTAAACCAGATTTTAACCAACCCAATCCAATACCAAATTATTTACGAGGAAATTATTGTTTTCGAACTTTGGAAACGTGAGGAGAAACAATTTAAAGAAAGTTTCTGACTTTCGGAAATCACACACAGTCGAATTCCTTCGAACGGTTCAATTTGAAAACTTAACTTCAGTATGGTTTCAAACCACATTCTCAGAAATTCTAGTCCAACCACAAAATTTATATTGCTGTGCAGTGTTTGGCATTTTCAGCAAGACTTTAAATTATCCCATCATGATCTTCCATTCGGTAGGTGAAGGAATTAGGATTTCATGTTTGACCATCCCAAGGATCTCGGAGAAAATTAAACTATGCATCTACATCAGTTTTAAACCTTGAACCATTTGACTCCTATCATTGGGTGACGATTACCATTTTCACAATGTGACGTGAGTAGTACAAATTTATTTGACAGATAGATTGCCATCCAAAATCCATTTACATTGCCGAATATGCTTTTCTAAAATTTTCTGAGAGGAGAGCTTAGATAATTGGAATAACGCAGGAGTTCATGTAACCCAAAACATGAGATGTGATTTGAATGCCCACTGCACTGTAATGTCATTCATGTCATACAAATCTAAACTCCTGAGAACAAGGATGACTTGTATTAGGAGCCAACACACGGCAGGCAAATACACCCGCAACAACCGTGCGAGTGACTCTTTTTTACCCACGTTAATTATTCCTTGAAACTCCAGGTCGAGACACATTTTTCAATGGCGTGAATAACATTCCAAAATAGAGTAAACAAATGATGGTCAGGGGAATCGCGTAGGAGGTAAGCATCAAAATGAATTGAAACTGAAACACCACGTGATTTTACTCTCTCTTGAACATACACACTTCAGACTCTTCATAGCCGCATTTGTGAGAAAGAAAGGAAATAAACTTGTGGTAAAACTTTTGCTGGGAAATCCGAAGGTCAAAGGTTAGGCTGTCTTCCTTACCGTCCAATAATTTTATAGGATGGACGAGATGGATGGACCCCAGGAGGTGATTCTTTTACTCATTTGCTCGGCTGAGTGAGAATTCCTTAGATTCCTTAGATTACGGAGGAAGAGAGTGAGAGAGAGAAAAGTGAGCGAAATGAGAATTAAGGAATTTAGTTGGAGAGTTGAAGTAACTCCAGGGGCCCTATAAATGTTCCGGAACTCACTCCTGTGCTTACATGGCGATAATCTCCTGCAGTGTAGAACACATTCATCGTCAGAGAGAAAGCTTACTTTCACTTAACAAGAGAATGTTGTCTAATGCAATAGATGCGTGCCCTGCCCACGCATCGCATCCCCATGTTACCAGAAACTGTGCTGTACTGTAGATTCATTTTTTCATCTCAAAAACACTCGTCAAAATACTAAACTAAATTGAGTGAACTGGAATTGACAGTCAAGGTCAAGAATTCTGTAGTGGAACACACGCTAATGTGTAAGGTAACCGTTGGATCACATGAAAAAGTGATGCGCATTTTCCGTGTTCCAGTTCCAGTGAAAGAAAATACGAAATTCGAAAAACTAGTAAGCTAAAGTGTTGTCAAGTACTGTTCCTATCATCATAAGTCATCCCCACAGAAGTCTCAGAGATACATGCTTATTACCGCAGCGCGGCTACCGTTAGACCGGAGTATTTTCCGTCCGTGCGTCTGTGTCTGTCACATCGACAGACAGCAGAATCAATAAAAATTGATGAAAATCTATAAAAAAAACTTTAAAAACTGATAAAAAATCAATAAAAATTGATAAAAAAAATAAAAATCGACAAAAATCGATAAAAATTTATAAAAATCAGTAAAAATTAATGAGAATTGATAAAAGTCAATGGAAATTAATAGAAATTGATAAACATCAATAAAAATTGATAAATATCAATACCAATTTTTATCTATTTGTATTGATTTTTATCTATTTTTATCAATTTTTATCAATTTTTAACAGTTCTTATTGAGTTTTGCCAATTTTAATGAATTATTATCAATTTTAATTAATTATGCATGTTTGTAGTGAATTCCAATGATAATTTATGAAATAGTAAGTAGTGATTTCATCAGTGACATCAAGCAATAATTAAATGAAGGTAGGATCCACTGTCGTGACAGACACAGGCGGACAGACGGACGGAAAGATTCCGGTCTAACGGTAGCCGCGCTGCGGTGAATAAGCATGTATCTCTGAGACTTCTGTGGGGATGACTTATGATGATAGGAACAGTACCTGGATTGGTTCAACCCAATAGAAATAGAATGATATAGATTCAAATTCGTTTCCACACATCGTTGACTTGATTCCTGTAAAGTTATCTGTCGATTCTTTTTTAAAAACGTATTTAAAATTTACCGACAGTATATACAGATTTTCATTGAATGCAGCACGTTGAGTCCAGATTTTAGACTGAATAGAGATTTCTAATTTTATGGCCGTGGTGATGGAACTCTAGGGTAGGGGTTGGTCAATATACAGTATGCGGTAGGTGTTCAAATATGTTTATCATCCCCTCCAGGCATGTGCTATCATTAGGAAGAACTTTCACGAGGTACGACCGAGAGCACTACATTTACCATAGAAATTAATAGGATTCTGAGAAAATTCTCTTCATATTCCGTCGTACCAGCAAGTTCAACGGTCGACTTTAATTTAATATGAAAATGGGTATCCGCTTTGTTTAATATCATAATCCTATTAAATGTTAAAGTGGCGTTAGTTGGTTTGTGTAATTGAAATTTGAACGGTACAGATAAGCTGAAACAAAAAAACTGGATTTGGTTAAAACTAGTTACGAAACGTCGAATGATGTCGATTCCTATGATGTGTATAATCCAAGTCTATTTTCTAAGCTTTCTTTTGTTGAGAATTTCTTTTGAATTTTGAGAAATGTTAAATTTTGTATTTTTTTTAAAAAAAGAAAAGAATCTGCGATATCAAGTGAATTTGAACTAAATACATATTTGCGAACTTCCTACCTACCTGTACAGGTTGCTCGTATTTCTGACTACACAGTAGAAATACATAGGATTTAAAAATTAGTCTCTAGATTCCCTTTAGACTGTCTTTGTGTGACTTGGCCAAGAATAAATATATTTTGTACGAAGTTCCTTTTAGTACACGAAAGAAATAAAATTCTAAACTCAAAAATCCGAACTGAAATCGACAAAATTAAGTTAGTTAATACTTGAGGAATTTCTCTGAATATAATCTATAGCTTCTTAACTTTATGAAAATATGAACCAAATATTTGACACAAAATTTTGTATATATTTTCATATGAAAAGTGCAGCTCAAACGTGTGATACCCGGTTGTGAAAATATGGGTTGCCGAGATACAAGTTACAAGGTACGAGCCCTACGATGTCATTGCATGCAAACTTGCCAGCCGTATTAGATTTAAAGAATTAATTCAAATACTATGCATAATGAGCACTCAGATATATCCTCGCCTTCCTCGCCCACTTGAAATAGGTTTGGAGTTTCACGCGCCCAAGATAATTGAAGAAACCGAAGAAAATTCTTACCCAGAATTCCATACATATACGTACG
Source organism: Protaphorura armata (assembly GCA_034700305.1). Classification (NCBI taxonomy): domain Eukaryota; kingdom Metazoa; phylum Arthropoda; class Collembola; order Poduromorpha; family Onychiuridae; genus Protaphorura; species Protaphorura armata. Next base: position 4,646 of record JAQIXO010002318.1, on the reverse strand, counting down.
CACGGTATCTAATACAAAATTCAATGAAGTTCAGTGTACGCTGACACTAGTATATTATATGTAGAGAAACATATCGATTACAACGTATGATGAGAAAAAGTTATCGCAAAAATTCCCAAAACCTTTCATAACTGGAGAAAGTAATTAACCACCCTGCATTCGTTTTCACTCTTCAAAATTATTGGCTAAATCCAGTTGAATGTCGAAGTGCACAATACCACTCAAAGAAGAAGAGTAGGAATGAGCTACAAAATTACAAGTTTGAAAGTGGAATTGTGGAATGTTGATCAGAATCGTATTCACGTTTATCAGTAGGATTAATCTGTGCCGATTAAATGAATACTGTACTGTAACTGTAACGTCCATATTATTTGAATGACGGATATTGTACTGTGTGGTTCATATATTAGGGAATGATAATATTAAGAATGTAACACATCCAGGCTTACCCTCGGCCATGAATTGCGCGGCTGCTTTCATTCCAATCACTCACACCAATTCTGATAATGACCCTGGAATTTGGAATTCATGATTTAATTTTCTGGGCTTTGTTTGCTTTTACCCATTCCGGTATTAAAAAACTTAATCCTCAATTTGTTTATTGTGCAGGAATTTATTTTAAATAATGTTTTAAATTCTGTAGAGAATTTAAATCGAAAAGAATTTGAAATGCAATGTTCAGTATTTGACTTCAGCGACTTGGTTTCGTCGTATATATAATTTGTAATAATGCACTGTGTAACGTACTAACCTATTACTACTAGACGCAAGAGAAAATATATGAGTTATTTAGAGGACTTTTTATTTACCTGCACTGTTAACCTCAAAAGAATTCTCAAAATGGTAGAGTCCTCTGTTCTCTATTCTACAAATAGATAATAAACCTAATGTGTTAGAATACATGCCTTAAGTACGCCGGAATGTCAATTAATGTGTGGATTTAATGATTAGGCAAGAGAAGATGAACGATTATGTCTAAACTGTGTACGTATTTAAATATTTGAATGATAATTTTAATTCAGAATCAACATGAAGGTAAAAGTTCTTGAATGTGTTACGACTTATGTTTACGTTTTAAAATCAAACGTATACACAAAAAGTGTGCCAGCAAATCGGCTCTTATGGTATGTATGTGTATAGGTACAATATGTCGTCATATGCATAAGAATTGAATTGAAATGATTGAAGTTTTTCCAAAGAGAATAAAAATAGAATTTCACTCATGACTCAGGCTCACCGGGCCTAATCGGCTCAAACTTTTTGTTGAGTTTCAATGCTGAGTTATGTATTATGCAAAGAAAAATGGAACTGGAATTCCGAGTACTTTACTTATGCAGAGTAACTAACAATAATACGCTAAGCCCACATTTCCTTTGAAATGGATATCACCAGACCATAAGCGCGGTGTTGTGGAATGAGAGGCAAGCACGCCCTTACTTTCCTTTGATTTCCTTTTTTGAATCCAAAATCCAATAACCTCATACTCTTTTTCAAAAAACTTAAACCTCAATTTGTTTATTGTGCAGGAATTTATTTTAAGAAAGTTTTAAATTCTGCAGAGAATTGCCTATCGAAAAGAATTACCGAAGGTAACCGTTGGATCCCGTGGACAGAAAAAGTGTAGCGTATTTTCTTCGTTCCAGTTTCCAGTGAAAGGCAATCCAATCTGGATATATACGAAACATGAAAAATTGAAAAGCTAAAAAGCTATATTGCTGTCAAAGTATCTGGATTAGTTCGACCCAGTGGAAATAGTATGATATCGATTCAAATTCCGTTCCCCACATCATTGATTTTGTGTGTAGTTGTCCGTCGATTTTTATTTAAAAATATATTTAAAATATACCAACAGTAGATATACAGATTTTCATCGAATGGAGAATGCAGATTTCTCTTATTTTAAGCAAATGAAAAAATTCATGAATGTTAATCATGCAATATTGGTTCATGAAACTATAACTCATTGTGACTGCGTTGGTTGTAGTGATGGAAATGTGTATGCTTATCATCACATCCAGGTATTTCTCTGAATAAATGTCATTCTGATGTTGGTTCCTCTTTAGTCAATCTTGGTAATCAGACAAGACTATTTTCAAAGTTTCCTTTTCAAATTGTCTTTGGAATTTTGAAAAATGTGAAATTTTAGATTTCTGAACGACATTTTCTTTAAAAAAAGTTCTGCGATACCCAGTGAATTTGAGAGAGAACTATTTGTGAAGTTTTTAAAGTTTCAACTCTACAACAATAGGATGTATACTTATAGAATATAGAACAATGGACTGGACCATTTTGAAAATAGTTTTGACGTTAACATTAATGGTAACCAAAACTGAGCTAAAAAAACTGAAGTTAGTTAAAACGAGTCAAAAGCGTATTTAATTTACACTGCATTCATTTTCGTATGACGATTGCCATGTAAGGATGCTTTACTTAATTGGAATTCGAAATGCTTCATATTCAGTGTCAAAAATTAAACGTCGAATTTGATTTAAAATTATAATTCAAATATACTAAACAAATCAGCAGATAGATTGAGAATCTGCATTGCTGGTTTACAACTAACAAGGGAATGATATGACCTGACCACGAGGACCTTGGTACGCCATATTCGGGTGCCCAACTGAAAACACCTCCGAGTATAGATTTTTGAAATTTTTCGAAATGCAAAGTGGCAAAAAGAGCATGGGATTTAGGTATTCAGAAAAAGTTTGGGTTTTTCAAGAAAATCTAAAAATCCGAATTCTGCTTTCTCCTTTTGGCTAGTGCTAACTAACAATCCAATTTGGTGAAATACGTGTTGGATGGTACCCGTAGTTGTAGGTAAGCATTACAGTAGAGACAAATCTCCCTACAGATACCCCTGCTATGTTGGTTGTACTAAAATACGAAAACATAACTTAACCCACCCTAGTATACGTAAATATCGCAAGCGCGATTGTTATCAATGGTACCCCTAGTAAGAGGAGAGCACCATTCCAGTAAATGTGATTAGACATGACAGAACCTGACCTGAGAGACCATATGAACTCCCGCAATTCCCTCAACGTGCATTGTCAGTGGAACCCTACCAGAGGAACCACATGATCTCCCCTATCTCCCCAACGCAACGTGCATTCGTCTACCAAACTTGACCAGAGCTACCATATGAACTCCCGTAACTTCCCCAACACGCGTTGACACCATAACCTGACCAGAAAGACCATGTGAACTTCCATATCTTCCCCACCATCTTTTGAGTTTTGAGAAATGTTAACTATTGTATTTTTTTAGAAAAAAGGAAATAATCTACGATATCTATTGAATTAGAACTAAAATACATATTTGCGAACATCCTACCAGTACAGGTTGCTCGTATTTCTGACTACAAACAACGTAAATACATAGGTTTTAAAAATTAATCTATGGATTCCCATAAGACTGACTTTGTGTGACTTGGCCAAGAATAAATATATTTTGTACGAAGTCCATTTCAGTACACGAAAAAAATAAAATTATAAACTCCAAAATCCGAAACGAAATCGACAGAATTAAGTTAGTTAATACTGGAGGAATTTCTCTGAATATAATCTATAGCTTCTTAATTTTATGAAAATATGGATCAAATATTTGATACAAAATTTTGTATATAATTTCATATGAAAAGTTCAACACAAACGTACGTATGATGCCCGATTATGAAAATATGGGTTGCCGAGATACAAGTTACAAGGTACGAGTCCTACGATTTCATTGCATGCAAAGTTTCCAGCCGTATTAGATTTAAAGAATTAATTCAAATATGCATTATGAGCTGTCAGATGTATCCTCGTCCACGTTAAATAGGTTTTGGAGTTTCACGCGCCCAAAATAATAATTGAAGAAACAGAAGAAAATTCCTATTCACGACTCCAGAATTCCATATATATACGTACGTACGGTACCTGAAATTCATTGAAGTTCAGTGTACGCTGAAACTAGTATATTAAAGTAGAGAATCATATCGATTACAACGTATGATGAGAAAACGTTATCGTCCCCAAAACCCTTCATAATAGGATAAAGTAATTCACCACCCTGCATTCGTTTTCACTCTGCAAAATAATTGGCTAATGACTAGTAATCCAGTTGAGTGTCGAATGAGACAGAGTAGGAGTGAACTGCAAAAATTACAAGTGTAATGTTGAGTTCGAGCGTGTTTTCATGTGTTTGTTTGCCAAGCGGATTTACCTGGATCGAATCAGTGTATACTGTTACTCAAGGTTTATATAGAGTACTATCCTAGGTACACTCTATATAAACCTTGCTGTTACTGTAACTGTAATTTCCATATGACTTCATTGAGACGAATTCAGATTTAAGCAAATAGATTTGGCTTTCAAGCTAATCGTTTTTTCAAAGAAAGGTTTAAATACTACAGAGAATTTACTATCGAAAAGAATTTGAAATGCACTTTTTAGTATACAATATAAATTATGATTTTTGGCGTGTCGAGCTTAATCTTAACACTAAATTTAGAACTACTATTAATTTCAAAACCAAATATATAGGAGTTTACGAAGGTTTCATGAGAGATGAGCCTTATTTACACCCGATATTTTCCAGTTTTATAATTATAGTCACTCAGACTGTTGTTAAGCTGATATGATATGATGCTTCAGCCGTGCGTT
>JAQIXO010002317.1:0-10201 GCA_034700305.1 Protaphorura armata | reverse complement strand
GGGAAAGTAGTTTCATGGTTGATGACGAAGGCTAGAACTGTCACTGGGATTATTAGCATTTCAGGTCTACAAAAATACATAAATAAATAAATGAAATGATTCAATCCTTACTTTTACAACAGTGTAATTAATGTGTAATTAATTCCACCTGAGTTTGTCATAATTTGCTTGATAAGTTTTTCGATGAACTCCATAAATAAACACGACAGTCAGGAATGATGCAGCCATGTAAAATATTTTCATGGCAGAATTGTAGTTAGAAATCCAGGAGCCAAACAACCAAAAATCAGTGTACCTCAGTGTATATGTCATTGCGTACAAAATTTGTGTTCCACCAGAAATCCCTGGATAGAATTAAAATCATTATCATTGGAATATTTGTTTGAACTAACTGCATACAGCACTTTATTACATTGACGTATTAACGCATATTGTGCATCTTGTTGTATTTTATACAAACCTGCAGATGACCTTTGAAATACAAATTTCATAAAGAGTATGAAAATTGCAATCACATGCAACATGTCCCCGATGAACCGAAACCCGTTCATTTTCGGTGTGTTTGTGAATTTGTGACACTCTGCGTATAATTTCCCAAAATAAATCTCAACCTACATACACAGGAATAAAATAACTCAACTGAATTATTTTTTCACAAGCCACAGCTTATGAAAACTTATGATAGGAAATGAAGTATATTGAGTTCAAGATGTTTTTCTACTGTAAATTATTTCTACGTTACGTGGTAATAAAATAAAGTGAAATCCTCCTTCATAAGTGTTTTGCCTATTACCTTTTCCTTCGCCTTACGCTTGGCTAAACTTCACTCTCAAGGTTTACTTGTGCATAAAATAGTTGTACTTGTAACACAGAAGTCGTCAGTCACATTAGCTAGTCACATCACACTGTACTCTACTCTATCACAATGAATCAAATTCACGAATAGTCACAAGTCGTCAGAAATGTATGCCTTTTGCATGGTATAGCATGAGCAGAGCATATTATAAGCCTTTCCTTGACAACAAACAAGAGATGCGAACAGATCTCTGAGATCATAATGACGTGAAAGGGTTACGGAGAAACTCGGTCTCCCATTCAATGTAGAAATTGCGCGAATTCCACAAGGATCACGGCACGGCTAGTTGGATTCGGTTATAAAATTCACATGGCTACACTGGAAGACCATAACTGCTCTTTAATGAATGCCTAGAGAAATAAATTCTTTAATGTTCTTAATCAATAGCATTTGTGGAGAATCCTGTATCTGAGTTTGTTTGCTGAGCAGGTTCATTTCGCAACTGACTCAAGTGGCCTGAGAGCTAAAGACTCACAGGCAATTGATTTTGGATTCTGGTTTGGAGATCCGAAATTGATCTTGACAATATAGGATAAGGAAAAATATGAATTTAGATATGAGAAAGCACTTGAGAACAAAATTCCAGGATAACCAACATTTCTTCATAGAAATTGATACTGAAAGAATTATTTACATCTGTCTAATCTTATATTCTTATTATTTTTGGAAGGGTAATTAAGAATTCTATTATTCTCGTTTGTACACTTCAATATAAAATTAGAAGACATCACTACAGATTTGACAACAAAGCTTTGAGGTTTGCCACTACTAAATTCCTACTTGGAAGAAATGAGAATTAAGAGGTACACATGTTGATAATGCGAGTTCATTTTTATTAATAATGAAACAGGGTAAATTAGAAAACAGTGATTATACTGATGATTTATACGAAACGATTATTTATATTGTATTAAACATAACAAAATTAATAAAATTGGCTTGAAATTCTACTATGTTATAAAAACAAGTAACAAATCAAAGCCACTTGAGCATGAACTCCAAATAATTCATTTAAACACTAAAGATAATTTGTGGAATTTGACCAACATTAAAACTTTCTCCAACATGAAACACGGCGGGGACCATAAAAGTAAAATTGACCACGACTCCGTCCAAGCAAGTCATCTTGATTTGTGTGTTTGATTTCGTTCCGTAATATGAGTCTATATTAACATTAGGCCCATAATGACTTCCAAATGGAAAGATACTGGGTCCATTATTCGGAGCCGTGTCACGAACAATCTGAAAATTTTACAACACAGATAATAGAAATTCGAATAAATAAATCCAGTGGGAGACACATGAATTTTGACAGTTAAAACCTACCTTGAGAACAGCTGTAAGCATGTATTCCTCGTCAGGTAAAATCTCGACGGGTTTGTCAAACATGACTTGAAAAGGCATTCGAAAATCGTAACTACGACCACTCCCGTCCAAAGTTTTGCAATTGTACAGAGTGGGCCCCTTACAAAGGGAAGCTGTCGCATTGAACCGTATTAAAGGTATTGGTGATGAGATTCCATAAACTCCGAGACCATGAATGAAAATACGTTGGTCAACACGCACTCTAGAAAGATCAAAAGAATATTTATCAAATATTAAAAAAAGGTATTTTACGTACGAAGTCGAGTCGAGATATACACAGTGCTTCAGGTGAATTACCCAATCTCCAGCTTTCTTCGCAGAAGATTGACTTAGCACTCGCGAGAAATAATTATCAACAAATCTAATACAAATATAATAACTTGGAACACTGAAGACGGTAAGTAATGGCATCCTCAACTTAAATCCAAGTAAAATTTCAAAATCTAAACGTTACTCACTTAATTTTTGATGAATACAACACGTCACTGCTCGACCCAAACGTGTTGGTGCTGACCGTCAAAACTTTGCTCAAAACATCTGAGAAACGATTTAAGTAATGAAGTTTGGGTCTAAAAACTCGTTTTTCCGTCCTGAATGGTGTTTCCGGTCGGTATTGCCTGTTAAAAATGTTTATTTTAATACATAACACTAAACATTACGTAAACGACTAAACTACACGAGTTTGTCATATTTTAAAATTTAATCGGGCATTGGTAGAAAGAATAATAAATTGTAATTACTCCAAGTCTGAAGTTATGCACAAATTCATGAAAATCCCAATGACTTCATCTTTCCCAAGAATATTTGTTGGCACGACTTCTATTGAAAACTCTTCTTTTGTCATTGTCGGGAACCGAATCAAATACAAAGCTCTACCCAGAACCTCTCGCCGATTACTAGTTGTGACTTCAATTCCCTTCCGAATGCATTCTGTCTCGGTCCACCTATTAAATTATGCAAGTAGACTTGAAATCTCGTTTGAACGATATTAAAACCATCGACAGGCCCTGCCTGATTACATACGTACGTATTTCTCACAAGTACTTACTTAAAAACGCCTTTGAACAAAGTGCATTCCTCTACTCTAAGATTTTCTCTCTCCAATAATGTGCATAAAGTCGGCTGATCGATGTCCAAGAAATTTTCAGTGGCAATCACTTTGTCAATTTGCCTATCAATAAAATATCAGTTTATATTCTTGATTTGAAACCACTTGTCAAATGGTGCCCTAAGTATACCAGCAATTTTATTTTACCTGTCCAGAAAGCGAAGGCAAAACTCGGCTAATTTCGATTCGTCAAAAATGAGGGCCCGATTATAAATGAGAAGTATATTTTCTGGACTCATTCTTTCCAAGAGAAGTTCAGTACATTTCACTGCCAAGTGTGGAACAATGTATACTTTGGCGGGTTTGAGAAGAAGCATTGTATCCACGTCATCCATCGTTGTGTCAAATTCGTCCGTGTAGAGATACTAAAAATATTTTAAAACTGGAGAACTGATGTATGGGAACTTTCTGGTTATTTCAATTACTTTATTTACCTTCAAGAAAGTAAGAAAGACTTCCGCATCAATGTCTGGAATTTTGATCTGCATATCGGATGAAGCAGCCATCGGGCCATAAAAAAGTTTCTCAAAGTACGGTGAGCCAGCTGATAGAATAGTTTTGTGACCATGAATCGGTGTTTCATTTGGTCCGACCAGAAAAGTGACATCACTTAAACGTTCACTATTCACCAAACAAGACGTCCTTTCCTTAATAGTTGTCTTCGTTTCTTGCCAGCTTTGCATGTCTGTCGGAATTTGATGAGGAGTTGTTGGTTCCGTTTTAATTTCAAGCCTAAAATTAAAAAAAAAAGTCATGATCCGTTCTCTTCTGCACAGACAGAGCAAGATCAAGCCCTGCCCTTTTTCAGTATAAAATATCAATAAATTAATTTCAAAATTCACACATTTATTAAAAATCGGCCATTTTTGAGACCCCAGACGTACCGGATTCTCTTTGCAGATGAGGCAGACGAGGAGTCAGTTAGATTTGATTGTAATTGTATTTGCTCCGGATCTCCGTCATATTGTTGATGAGGAGGTGGTGACGGCGGTGGGGAATTTTCTGACATGTCCATTCTATCCAATATATCAGATATTCAGTAAAAATTACCTCATCATCAAATATGTTCCTTATCATGCAATTCTTAATATTTTACGACGTAATATACCTTATTATCTACAGTGCAGAATTAAATCGAGTCAACTCCAGCCGGGCCAGAAGCCAGAACGGAACGCAAGCAATTAATTCTTAATTCCAATTATTTAGCCGGACACGTTGACAGTGAATGACAAAACCCCAGGACCAGATGGACAATTTTTAACAATGTTCCTATAATTTTAATTATGAAGTTCTTTAACTTTCGTGTACTATCAGCAATCAGCAAAACACATTAAATTCTTTTATCTATTTAGATTTAGTTCGGGTGAATTCTCCCGCCGTCCCACAACTCAAAAGACACTCCGACCGAAAGGGGGTACAAGAATCGCATCTGGGAATACACGATAAGAATACGACAAACATTTTGTTGCCAAAGTCCAATGCACATTAAATTACATTACAATAGAAAGAGCTATAAAAAAACATATAAAAATAAGAGTAGTAATTGTGAATTGTGGACTTCATGACTGATTGACTCAGTATTCGCATTCTTGGAAGGCTAGTGTAAATTTTTGGAATCGGAATGCAATGGTTCACAGAGGTGCTAGGTGTGTCAATTACATTCAGAATGTAATTAACTACAGAAGATTATAAATTACACTACGACGAAGACAAACAAACGATCTAACAAATCAATTGGGATTTCTGAACTCTTCATAATTAATTCTGGTGCCCAAGCTTTTAAGAAAGTATTCATAATAACGTCAATGCAATATGAAATTAATTAACAATCTTGTCAATTAATTTTTAAAATTCAATTTGTATTACTTTTTATTGCTCTTTTATGAAATATTTTGTGATTCTATTTTTCCTATTGTGATTCATTCGCTATTTCAAAATTGATTATAAAAAATATAATGGACATGTGCCGGATAGTCGTACAGCTAACTAAAATATAAACCCATTTTATTTGTAAGACCTTCTTTCTTTGGCCTTGATGGTCGAGTATATTAAAAAATTTATTAACACCTGAAAGAGTAATTTACTACCTTACTTCCTTCAGCATTTAATTAAAATATAAAACCTTTTTACAGTATATGTACGAGAAAACAATCTGCTTTTTGTTTTTTTACTTTGACGCAGGCGATTTCAATAGCACGGTCTTAATATTTGTCATACATATTTGGTGGTCGCGGTTCATGTACTTTTATTTCACGAAAGTGTGTTTGGAAATACGAGCTGAGCTAATACATCGGGTTCTGCAAATAAAGCTTTGTAATTAAACGAAACAGTCGATTTTGTTTTGATGGTTTTAATGTCTTCTTATCAATATGTGCTATAAACTCGGCCAGTGCTTATCGGGCACTAACCACGAAAAAAAATGTTTGTTCTTTTAAAATGTAAACAGCTGAACTGCCAATTCAAACGGGGCTGGTGATGTGATGTTTTGCTGCACAAGAAAGCCATCTTGGGCTGTGCATTCTTTGTTGGATTAAAGCAACTCGATAAAAATATTAGTTCATACATTATCTACTAAATACGTCCTGATATTTGAAAGGTCTCACTAATTTTAACTCTAATCCTGTTATAAACTTTATTTCTGCAAGCAAGAGTTTATTAACTTTTTAACATAAAAATGCATAATAAAGAAATTTCTGGGTTTTGAGAATCCGTTTTTTTTACATTTTTGACTAATTAATTTTTCCAGAACAACATTGGAATACTACAAATCTGTTCTTACATAATACTGTTCTATTATTTTACACAGTTTTTAATTCCTAATTCCTATTTTACCCTAAGGTATGTTACATGAATTTGGGATAATAACGGGGATCGAACCACATTTGCCTGCTCGTTGCGATATGAATAGAAAAACATGAATATCACATAGAGAGCTGCGGTCGCTGCTCTTATCAAAATCGTATGTCAGCAGTTCACAAAATCAGTCGCGTATTCGGGACTGCCGACTGGTCCTCTTCAATTGACAGATTCTCATTTGTGAAATTCTATAGAAGTGAAGTGTCCTTGAGAAGCAATACCACAATTTTATTCACAGTGCCACATCTGTAATCACTTCTAGTAATCTTGGTTTTACTTAATAGGTTTTGTATCAAATATTCGCAAACTGAAATACGTATACAGAGATTTGTTCAACTTGTTTCATCACGCTTACGCACATGTTAGTATGGTTTGACAAGTTTATAAACCAAATTGTACTTTGTTCGATTTTTGAACTCTATTCATTAGTTTATTGCTTAGACGTAGACATACCACACTTGCTCAACTCATTCAATGAATCACAGTTGAGTAAAAAAAATTAAGTTGGTGTTTTCTGCGTACCATGACACTAATTGATTAGAAGGGAGGTCTCCGCGCTGTAATGTTTATGAACTGTACACAACGTGTTGTGGTCCAGTTTATATGTTAAAAAGCGTTATGAAGCTCATCGGGTTTTATCCAGGACTATTTGGACTAATTTCTCAAGAGCCGATTTTAATTACATCCTGAATTAGAAAATTTCCTCTGGTGGTTCCTTCACGCGAACTTACGCAGTACTCAAATAGCATAAAACATTGTAAACGATAGTCGGAGTGTGTTTGGGAATACCTTATCACGCAAGTTTGATAAGGAATTAAACAAACAGGGTCTCCAACTAATCAAATCAGGAAACAATTGGCACATCCGTGGGCATTTAGGCATCACGAGTGTCTTCCTTTGTAAGTACAGATCATTGAGATGAATACTTGGCCAGCAACATCCTCCCTCTGCATGACACAACACAGCATCCAGATAAAAAAGGCATTAGTAGAACTACTACAAAACACAATTTTGTGGCAGTGAAATTCTTAAACCCTTTACTAAGCGTCTTGCTCAGGTTTTTGCATTTGGTTCTCTGACGTGAATGGTTTACCCAATATTTTTTATTCAATGAATTGTAGAATATAAAAAATATTATTAGCGTGAAGGGCATCCTTTTGTATAGGCGCGTATAAAAAATTGGATTTAGCACAAACACATCGTTTGGATATTTTCAGGGATATATGACATTGCCTAAAAGTTTAGTACCAGAGCTCTGGTAGTAAGAGGAGTAACACATTCAATTGTCGCAAAGTTGGGACTTAATTTATCCCTCTTTTAAACTTTAAAATGAAGAACAATTTTTCTGAAAAGGAAATACGTCTACTTGCGGAGGTGAGGAATAATTATAGATTCTGAAATTGTAATGGTATTACAATAAATTGTTTTCATTTTTAGTTAAAGGAATTAGTGGCTGAGTTATTGGAGGATGAATTTGAACACACAGATGACTTTCTCATAACATGGCTTCAATGTAAGAGTCGTATTTACTTTACTCACTTGGACTTACTCTGCCTTAATTATTATGAGGAGTTATTTGAGCATTGAATAATTAAATTGAGGTATTCATTCATGAATTTATAGACGCAAATTACGATGTTAGAAAAGCAGAACAAGCAATTAGGAATGTAAGTTGTTATATTCAAACTTTTCCAATACTTAGAAAATGTATGAAAAAAATGTTCGCCAATAATTTTGTTTTCATTTGTTCGTATTTTGAAATTTAGAATAAGAAATGGAGACGGGAGAAGAAAATAGATAACATTGTATTTGAAGATATGAAAGAGATACATGAAAAGTATCCAATTGACTTGAACGCAGGATTTGACAAGCTCGGCTGTCCACGTACGTTGTATCATTTAATTTAATAGCAATAATTACAATTGATTCATTGTTATTATTTTGAGTTTTCTTTATTCACGGCGTCTCAATGAAGTTGGGCATGAAATTCGTTAGTATATATGTGAATAAAGAAAGCGCCTGTAATAATAGAGGAATTTTTGGAAAAACGGTCTACTCTAGTTTCCTCAACACTGGAAACAATTTTTATTATTATTTTCAAACTTATTCAGTTCTCGTACTTCGACTAAACGGCGATATCAGAGAACTCGTCAATGGGAGTCCAGACGGGAAAGATCGATTTGTACGATTCATACTGAAGCACTGTGAACAAACTGTCTCACTAATCAAACAACAGTATCATAAAACGAATGGTGACGTGACCAGGTTTAGTGCCATCATTGACATGGAAGGGTTTAATTACAGACAAATGTTCAGTCCACGAGGTAATTAATCATTAAAACCTCTTTATGTCTTCGACTTCCAAACCACTAAAAGATTGCTTATTATTTCGGCGTCGATCAATAGTAGCAATTTTAAGAATTTTTCCAATTTGAAAACTATAGCTTTTGTAGACCCACAATTCGAACAACACACCCCTGATCACGATTCAATTTACAAAACCCAGTTAAATCTTATTTTCTGTATGACCACAGTTATTTCAGGCATGACGGAAATAGCGAAAGATGGAGAAGCCAACTATCCAGGCACAGCGAAAACGCTATATGTTCTAAACGGTGAGGGTTTAATCCAATGATGAACAGAATAATTTACTCGTTCCTTTCAAAAAATTAGCCGCAGTACATAAAATTGAATTCTTTTAATGTTGACTTTCAATTTCAGCTCCAAAGGGTTTAAAACTTTTAATGAACATTATGAAGCCATTTTTGAGTGCGGACACTGTGTCTCGTTTAAAATTCTTTGATTCAAATAAAACCAAATATAAAGCAGCCCTACTTGAAGATATTACAGAAGACCAACTTCCATCATACATTCAGGTGCAGAATAAATGACCGCGTCTCCTGCGTGCTGCCCTTGTGTATATTTTGGTCGTATTTTCAATGATAATATACGATAGATCGTTGCATCTGTGATAATGACATTATGTTATGCCTTTGTTGAATTTACTTGTCTTTTTAATAAAATCGATGTTACACATTACGTTCGTTTCGTGGCGATAGTTTAGATATGTGATGATGTATTCTTCAAAAGTGACTATTTTTTTTTGGTTCAATAGACCGACCTTGCCTGAAATCGATGTACATATAACGACGTTAACAGCTTCAGAAATTTTGGTTTGAGTCTAGCTTGTTCATAAAAGTACTGCAAGAACTTGAATTACCACATAGACACGTGTAATTACCCAATAAAATGTATATCTTAGTTTTCTATGCAAAATGTAAAGTTCTCGCTACAGATCTCGCGAAATATTCTGGTAGTACCACTCTGTAGTACACAAAAGCTAACTTCATATACAGAGATAATCCAGCAATGAGGACAATGGGGAGTGATGGATAAGCCAATTGTGAGTTTAAGGTGTCAATCAATTTCATATGGTTGGATAAGATTATGGAGCTTGCTTACACTAGTTGCATGGATTGTAGCATATCAGTCAACCTCTGGTTAATTAACAACAAATATTCCTTGAGTTTGGACTTTCATGTGTAACGCAGTACATTTGAATGTGTTGCATAGTAGTTTTACCTTGAATTTTATTATGGGAATTTTTTTGCAATATATAAAAGTTCATCTTTGAGAGCTCTTATACTTCCTATTTTGTCTTCTATTTGATTACTAGGCATTTTTAACAAATCATCAAGTTATAACATTCTCAAGTTCCATGGACTACGACTGAAGTGTTTTAATTCTATTCAGACAAGCAGAAGTGGAGAGGATTAGTTTGAATTAAAAAAGGTTGTTGTTATAATTTAGAATAATGGCGAGTCAATTTTCTGACAAGGAAAAGAAGCTAATTTTAGAGGTAATAATTATTTTTTGATTTTACATGTACAATACAATAATACAAGGAAAACCTTCAATCAAAACTGTTTACATTTGCAGTTGCGCAAGCTAGTGAGTGAACTGTTAGAGGGTGACTATGAACAAACGGATGATTATCTTATAACCTGGCTCCAATG
>JAQIXO010002316.1:0-10204 GCA_034700305.1 Protaphorura armata | reverse complement strand
TTCATTGCAGCCCCTGCTTTCAAAAGTAAACGTATACATCCGGAATTCCCTTCTTCGGCCGCAATATGAAGGACAGTGCTTCGGTTGGTCCCCTAAACAATTAAATAAATTTAATTTTGTGAATAATTCACGGTGTTAAATTTTTTTGACCTCACCCTGCATAATGAGACATCTGCTCCATACTCCAAGAGAAGTTGTAAACAAGCCACGTCACCTAAAGACGCTACAAATGGAACGGAAACACACTCATTGTACATATTCTGCTGATGAATCCAATTTTAGCAGAAAAATTACTCTACTACCCGCTCACCTGAAATGTGTAACGGATTCTCGGAATAAACAAGCGGAGGATTCTGTTTGGCACCCTTTTTTAATAGAACTTTTGCACATTCTACAGATCCGGCTTGAACGGCCCAATGCAGAGGAGCTAATAAAAAAAATCATAAGTAATTCCAAAATTTAATTGTCTCGAAATTTCACATATTGGACGCTAAAACTGGACTTACTTTTCCCGCTTTCATAACCGGCATTAACATTTGCACCTGCGCCCAACAGAGTTTCAACGGATGCTAATGAACCAGCCGCTGAAGCGCACATGAGTGGTGTTGCATTTTCGAAACTATCACATGGGTCCACTTGAGCTCCTTTTTCAAATTACAAAAGAAACATTTTTAACGTATTTATTTACACAACCTCTTTAAAACCATGCATCCACCATCACCCGACCCTCAGATGTGAATGTGAATGTAATGTGCTCCATTTAAACTTTTAAATAAACTTTGTGTGTTGTGTTGTTGAGAATTGAGAAGGACCAGACGGAGATTCATGCAGGCTTACCGGTTCGTAGTAAAAGTTCTACGGCGCCAGCATGGCCACCAGCCGCTGCCAGATGGAGAGGCGTTCTATACAATGAAAACAAAACAAAAAGTCTGGAAATCATAAACTCTGGCATGCAGCGCACAGTTGTGTTCAGAAAATTCCTATGGCCTGGCCTAGTTTTCTGTTCTAATTT
This sequence comes from Protaphorura armata, assembly GCA_034700305.1. Classification (NCBI taxonomy): domain Eukaryota; kingdom Metazoa; phylum Arthropoda; class Collembola; order Poduromorpha; family Onychiuridae; genus Protaphorura; species Protaphorura armata. The sequence goes on along the minus strand of JAQIXO010002316.1, from coordinate 9,192 downwards.
TCAAAATTATAAATTTTGAATACTCATAGCTCAAATGCTAAAGAATTGAGCCAAATTTTCAGTAGGACAATTTTTGAATGTACAAATTCGATTTAAAATTTTACCTTCCCTTGGCGTCCCTACACTCTATGTCGTAATCTGTGGTCCTGAGTAGTTCCTCCAATGTCCCAACTTGACCACACCAAGCGGCCTCTAGTAGTGAACTGATGTCAGGTGACAAATCTCGAAAACTTTTCATAACACTCTCCTCACTCCAAACTCCATAGGATGAGAAAAATACAGATTGTTTCCTTTGTCCAGTAGTTTGATCCTGATCCGCTGGATTTGCTTTGAGTTTATTAGAAGGGTCATGAGAGTTATCACAGTCTCCCTTCAAAAATACCACCATGATTAATTACACAGATGACAGATGCAAAAAGAAACTTGTTAGACAAAGTACGACAAAAAATTAGTTAAAGACAGATTACATTACATTACAGAATACTAATTAGGTTATTACAACAAGTGGAAAAGTTATTTACATTGCAGCCACAGCGAGAGTCTGCTGAAGATTTTGGAAGAGAATCTTTCTGGAACAAAAAAATTAATAAAAAAAATACATAGGCATAAAAGTGGAGAGAACAAGATCATCAATTTGGCAGTGATAACATCAGTGGCAGATATTAATTAAGTGTGCACGTGTTATGACGACATTGACTCAATGATACCAATACAAAATTATAGGAAGACGATCTTTGCTCATTAGCGCACCAGGAGGGCTAAAAAACGTAAGATATGACATGACATACCTGACTGACTTCACTCTCGCTGGAAATACTGCAAGGTGGGCTTGCACTCGGACTTCGACGTGTCCGGAGAGAATATCGCACGCCATTTTGTCTGGATAAACCCAAACTTTTGCTTTCTTCAAATGGCACTTCACCGCTGTGTTCTTCATTCACGTTCTCACTAGATCTGATAGGTGGTAGTGGACTAGGTGTTTGACTTGGCCCTCGACGTCGCCATTTGTATCTAAAGATATTTCATAATTAATGATTGAAGCTTTTTGGGCAAGGAAAAGCAAAACCATGCAGTAAGTTTACAAAATTTCTAATGTCCGGATGGCCGGTATAAATCTCGACATACGTTTAACAACTAACAACAGACCTAACATTAATTAGTCACTTGTCACATTTCCTTCATACTAGTCATATAGAGTGATAAAAGGACTGCTTTAAGATTAGCATAATTTTCCGGCCATAAGAATGCTAAATGATAACTTATTAAAATGCATGTTATGCCTATGTATTTCCATTTAAATTCAACGTTTCTGTTTCGTAGGTCGCCATACCGCACCGTTGCGTTGGCATTAAGACTGGTAGGGCGGTAGGGGTCCCACAATATCTACTCCTCCTAATTATTATTTTGCACATGACGCTCACTCTTGTCATTCCCAGTTCATAATTTTCATAACCTATTGTTTCAGTCTCAGAAGACGTACTTATTTCTGCAGAAATTTTTGGATTTGACGTAGGGAAAAATACAGTAAAGTTTACGTTAAAAAAACTGCAGGGCGACCATTACCAGCGGAGGGATTTCATTTACGCTAAATTGATGGAAACGGCCGTATGCATAAGAATATTATTGGTGGCAATTGATAATGAAACATTTGTCTAAAGCCGCTGAGGTCAATGAATCTAAATTGTACTATTACACAGTGCAGTGTCCGCAAGTGATTGAGTACCTCGACATGGATTTGAACGGAAATGGCTCAGCAAAAGAGGAAATCAAACATACAAATAACAACTCTAAATATAAATCTACTCGACCAGCACCCACATGCTTTATGCAATGAACTGCTTGCTCTACATTTCTAAACAATTGTAAACTTTATATTCCTTGTTTGTTTGTACATGTCAATTAAAATGAATGGACAATATTTCCGAGAAAAAGATGTCAGCGATAAATTGCATTGGAATCATATGTGGGTTTCTTACTCTCAATTTCAACAGAAATGGAATTACATTGAAATGATATGCTTGCAAGTTGCAAACCGGAAATACCCTTAACCGCTTTCATTCTCTATCATGTCAAATATAAAGACGAAAACGAATAATTACATTGTATGGATCCAAGACGATTTCATTCTAAGAAATATGATGAAAATCATAAAATCTGCTTTTGGATCGAATTGTAGCAATGTGACTTTACCTGACATTGATCACTGCATCATTTCATATTAAATTTCCCATGTGTTGAATTGCATCAATGAAAGTATGGACGAAAATTTTTACCAGTTCCAGGCCAACCTTGAGATCATCTCTCGTGCGCGTGAGGACATAAATTATAAGTTTAACTCATAACTGGAACTCAGATTTCAAACATGTGGAAACATAACGTTCAAGACATTCAATATGTGAAGTGGATTGTTCTTCAGGAATTTTTTTGAACTATCCTTCAGTTGATTTTTTTGCTGATGCCATTGCAAGAATGTTCAAATTTAATTTGTTCATATGTCATTTGTGAACAAGTGATGAGATTCAAATTTAAATTGACTACTTTTACGAATCTGTTTGAAATAATTTGCGTCAGTCATGGAGAACTTGGGTTTAAAATCTATCGTAAATACTTTTAATTCGACACCCAACGCCACGAAAGCTCCTCGGCCATAATCGTAAAGCTCTATCTGTGTCTTAAGTAGAAAGAAATCATCATTACTTATTCAGACACCGATAAACACGTGGAAGTTTGAGAGTACTCCCGAGAGTCTCATTTGAGTGAAAGCGACAATAATTGGGGCGTTATCAAAAGTCCAATCTGAAGTGACAGGCGTAGAAATTGTGGAATGTATTTAGAACGCCGACATACTGCAAAGGGCAATCGGCACGCGTGATCCCAATTTTTAAACCCAATTCAAATTGTGATAAACTATCGCCACGTGCGCTCACAATAAAATTAATATCAACACAATCTTAATCTAAATCTTGACAAGGAAATGATTTCTGTTCAGGAAACCATAGCAAACCCCGGCGTTTTCGGGGACCTACACATTTTTTTTATATGTAAAAGTGTTTCCTCGTGAACCACTTACTTGGCGTTGACTGGATGCATCCTTGACAAGTGACTCTCTTGAGATGGCAAAAAGCACCGTGGAGGAGTGACAACGCCATCCTGGTCCTGATACCCGGAATCATCCACAGACGCATTATGAAACCTCATTTTATCTTTTAACCACCTGGCCCGTCGGTCACTCCCACCACGACCACTCCCATTTACAACCTTAACTTCTGATCCATCCTCCGAAGTAATTGATTTCCTAGGATATGGGTCAGAGATTGAACTTCGCACTTTGTCTTTAATAATTTCACCTCTTCCACTTCCACTTCCACTACTCCGATTGGTCCCGTTTGACCTCATCATTTTATCTGTCATTCCCACTTATGGGGCTAATTAGAGTGAAATAGAGTAGATTTTTTGTCAGTGTGGCACTTCACTCCAAATTCATTGAATTTTTGATTGTAATAAATTAATAGATGATATCAATTAAGTCACTTTGTTCACAAGATCTCACGCCTTGCATCATTTATCACGTCTGCGTCTATTCCAAGGGATTCCCAATACAAGTGTGTGTTATTCAGTCAAGGACGCTGTCTAATTAGACCACCTGTACGTGGAAAAAAATAAATTAATGTTAATTTTATAATTCTCTGTATGAATTTTAGTATTAATTTTGGTAGAAATAATAATTTGCGTGGGCCAATGTTTATGAGCCAACCTGTACGTGTACGTACACCCTCCTCATTTTGTGTACAATTTTATCGCAATTCTTGCAACGTCACATTTATGTATGTATTTGGCAAATATTTGAAGGTTTTCTTTAATTGACCTAAACTGTTACGTAGACACAATAAATATCACTCACTTTTTATGACTTCACACCAAGCAAAGACACCAAAGACACACTAAAATTAATGTAATTTTTTTATCAAATATGTTTTCTGTGTTCGTGTGTTTGGGGTATGAGAGATTAACACTCTCATGACAATCATTTGATGGGATGTGATGATCTTTGAGTGAATGAGTGAATGTTTGCACTTCTACCACGCATCATTGCAAAATCTGGCTCTTTAAATTTTTTAACGAGTCTCGAGGGGTGAATCGTGAAAACCACCTTCTTTATATTTCAAATCCCTTCATGTCATCTCTGTATGTAGTGTTGGAATTTTTTTGGGTGTTGCGGTTGCGGTGGCTTTAGAGTTAGTGTGTGTAGAAGAGTTAAGGAATTCTTGCTATCATATCAAGATTCAAGTAGTTGATAGTTAGATAGTGTGAGTTGACATGAGAAGGAAGGGTAGGAAAGGAAATACCGTGATTTGCTAACAAGATGCACTTGTACATTTTTTTGGTGTATTTATCAGATTACTACTACTACATTGTATGTAAAAAAAATATTTGGCTGGATTTTAGTATTATCTCTGATATGGCAAGATGTGGATAAAAAATTGCAACATTTATTTTTTACTAGACTTCAAAAATACTGTAAGGCACGGACGACGAACGGCACGCGATGTGATGCGACATGACATGGCACATGGGAAACTTGGAACCTGCCTGGAAAATTTTAACAGAATTACACAAAAATTGGCATCCGACATGTCGGGAGTCCCTCTGCTATGTTAAAAATTGGCGTACTTATATTTTGCAAACCGCAAGTATCGTGAATTGTACTTTTTCTCAAGAAATAAATAATAAAGTTCAATTTCCTTGTAAATTATATTCATGTTGCACGGTTAGGTTACGAGGTTGCGATACGACGCAGATTTCTGCAGACAAAAAAATGTAGAATTTGTGGATTTGTGTACGTACGTATACTTATTGTGTATAATACCTAACGTATACGTACGTGTGTGTGTAGTGTTTGCAAACTCGCGAAGTAATAAAACTGCACACCATTCACACCATAGTTAAAAAAAGTAAATAACAGACTAGACAGCAAGACAGCGACTGCACCCTCAAAAAATAAAAATAAATAACTCAATTTATGGTGTTTACGATGTATTTGGCACTTTCGACGACGTTTACGATTTTTGCTAAAATAAGATGAGTAAGAAAACTGTTTAGGCAAGAAGACATGGATGGAATGCTTGCGTTTTGGTCAATTTACAAGGAAACCAATTCTTATGTGAAATACTTCAGAAATTCGCCAAAATTTTATTCATGGTAAATACGTTGGAACTTGAGTATTTCTATGAATTGTGAATAAGGATTTTTTTTATAAAATGTACTTCAGAAGCGGATCCTTAAGTTTTTGCTAATTTTCCCACGAGGATGTATGGAACGTATATTCCCATGCGGAAATTTCCTAAACTTGCTGACACACACGAAGGTTGTTATTTAAATGCGTTTGTCGTATTATTTTTATTTATGTAGTATTCAAATGTCTATTAATCCAAGGTACGCGAACGCAAGGTAAACCATGCAAAATTATAAATGCCGAGTGCCGAGGTGAACAGGCGAAGCCAACAATAGAATTTCGTTAGAACTTGAGAAGATTTCAAATCTCAAGATGCTTCGCATTTGCATTTGCATTAGACATTGTGAAGTGCAATGCTATTCTTAACTTAATTACTCATGAATGAGTCACATAAATTATTATTGACAGGTAGATTTCGTTTCGAGGAAGTTAATTAGCTAGGGCTCAATGTTAATTAATATTTTGGAAGTAATGCTGAGTCAACACATTTAGAATCAAGAATCAAGAGCCGACTTGTAAAAAATGCTGCATGGGTTGGGCGAATACGGCGAATAGTAATAAAAACTGTTTGTTTAATAATTGCTTGGCCGTAAATACTCACACGGGTGACTTGGCTGCCTTATACAGGGTGTCTTCGAAAAAGCGCATAATTGTTTGTTTTAATTTTGGCGTAGTTACAAAATTTTATGTTAAGGTCAATACGAAATTTTCCAATTAAAATTATTACGGTTACTCTACTGTTTCTAATTTCATTGCGAAAACAAAAATCAATGAGCAAAGACCAGCGAGACTTATTTCGAAAATTTAAAATCAAAAGAAAACACATGTGATTTTGTTCATCCAATGTTCTAATTCATTTCATAAAATAAAAGGTTCGACTTAATTTTAATTGGAAAATTCGTATTGACCGTAACGTAATATTTTGTAACTACGCCAAAATTAAAGCAAACAATTATGCGCTTTTTCGAAGACACCCTGTATCTCAGAAATACTTTTTAATAAGTACAAAATAACCTTACGTGAAATTTAAGTGATAAGGCACCACTTATAAAATTTATTAAATTACACGTGCGACGTAAAAATTAGTCTACTTTTTTTAGAATCACAAGAAAATCCATTGTGATTGAATTTTAGACACTTGAAAATAAATTGGAACTGAAATTCGGAGTTTGAAGTTTTAAAGCTTACTGACTTAAAAATTAAGAAATGAGAGAGGAAATAGGAGGTGGGATGATTCCATGGAAAATGTATTATCGGGGGAGGATATGACAGTAAAATATGCATGTATAAGTGGGCTTTTGCAGTGAAATGTTACGTAATACGTAGCGTAGTACAGTAGTCGTCGCACACATTACAGTAGTCAGTCCATGCATGTTTCAGAATATCTATTAAGTTTTTTAGGTTTCAAGACTACGATACGATACGGGTAAGGAAAGGATGGAACAGTTTTGTCCGCGACTTGACACCCAGAAAGAGTTAAGACATGAGAGTTATCCGACCAAAGTGTGTTTATTATTTCTTCAAATTGAGTTGAGCCTTGAGCCAATATAACACAACGCCACGGATGGAACGTGTTCCATATTATGCGAATTTTTGTGCATTATCTTCAGTAGAAAAAGATACGGGGTGGTTCATAATTATTAGTTACTTTTTTCTTGATCTCATATTCCAAGAGCTTATTTTGGAAAACATGGAGTAATATAAGAACACAGGGTCAAAATTTGCTGCATTTTTTTCTCTTTAAAATACTGTATAATTCTGAGAAGCCAGTTTGCAATTTTAGTGTGTAGAAATAATTTACAATTTTGTATTGTAAAATCCAGAGAAACCTCGACTAGCTATATGGTAAAATCGTCGACGTCATTTTGAAATCCGGAATATACCATGAACAGCCACACAATCAAAATGAGTCATAACGATTAGTGTGCGTCATTCGTAGTTTGAACTTTGAAATTTGATTTTGTTTACTTGTATTGCTTTGGAGTCTGTAACTAATTAATTAGTTAACATGTAACACCTCAACTCACATTCGCACAACGGTAACTGATGAGACTCTGATTAAATATAGAATGGTTGCACTTCAAAGCTGCCAATTCTAGTCCAATTATAATAAATTCTGGTTGGAAAATTTTAAATGCTTCACGGAATATGTGGCGTACCGTCACAGTCACAATGATTAGTTTTGTGCTTTCTTTTGTGAAAACGTCTTGACTTCTCAGAACTTTTGACCTTGAAAGACATGTGGAAAAGCTTAACCACTAATTCACTGTTCATTAATTTGATGACTCCATTGGTTAACCCATTTAAGACATGCCTTGCAGTTTTCTATTTCAGCAGCTATTTTCGCAAAGTTTGACAAGAAATATTTTTTCTGGTAAGTCTGCTGTTATGGCTACATGGCTAGTGCTAACTGCATGGTAATGGTACCATCAGATTCTGTCAAAAGATTGCAGTCGTACTCGTACACTCGTACACAAGTCAAGTCTGGAATTAATAAGCCACGCACGCTGACTTCATTTGAAGCGTTCAGTGCAAAATGTTTGCATCATTTCTTCTTGCATCTAAATTGTCTAACGAATAAATAAATTCTAATTCTAAAGTCTCAATGAAGTTGGCATTGAAATATTCTTGTTGTGCAAGTCAGACTACGTAGCATAGTCAGAAGACTAACGAGCCACGTACTATAATGTAATATTTTAGCAAAAAAAAATTACGACGTCACATTTCCGAAGAATTAAAATTGTGTCAAAATAAACGACAACTGATCCTGCTTGAAAATGTGACCTGATGTCAAGCACTCCACTCTTTCATAAGCAATCAAGTAGTAATTAATTGGGCATAGTCAATTAGTAATTCCAAAGTACTTGTGATCAGACCAATCTCTCCAACCAATTCAGTTCACCCACTGAACAATAATGTCGGCAATGTCACGATAAAACTTATCGCATTTCGAATGTCCAGAAACTAGCCAAGCCATTCAAAGTTACTGTCAAAGGTTGTGCGATGTGTCATGTCATAGTGTTAAAAACGAAATTAGCAAGAGGAGATAAGATCGGCGTACCCGACATATATAGGATTTTTCCTAATGCAATGACAGCCAGTAAATTAAAAAAAAATTAACTGAGGTTAATTACTGATCCGGCGCATTTTTTGTATTTATTTGTGACCAGATTTTTGTTTCATTCCAAATTCTATGTTTTGCACTAGTTACATTTGATAGTTTTGCTCAAGTAATTTTTATTGGTTCGAAAAATGGACGAAGTCTTGGAGGAGATGTTGGATTCCATCTTGAAAGCTGACTCTGCACGCTTGGGCGAACTCCTTCAAACAGATCAGAATGTTTGGAAACGTTTAACAACTTTTATAGACGAGGGTCAATTTCAGGGTCAAACTTTACTCCACGTGGCTGCAGACAAAAGTCGAAATGAGTGTGTTCGAGTGATTTTAACTCATGCAGAATCCACTGATCATAAATATAAGCTATGTAATTTACACGAGGAAAATAAATATGGAAGGATTCCACTCCGTACCGTACTGGATGGCGGTAAGTCAATATACAGAGTGTCCGCGAAACATCGCACCCTATTTGAAATGTAATAACTTTCCAACCGATTGACTAATTCACTTCCGATTTTCGCCAAGTTAAAGCTAATCGCCTTGAAGGATGATTAGAATTTTAACCATGCCAAAGAATTGAACACTTCTTGTCCCACAAATTGAAAATTAAAAGCAAAAAATTTTAACATGGCCGATATAGGGATAAATATTTGTCAGAATCGAAGTTCGTCCCAGCAACAGATGTTGATTTCAACAATTTTGGAAAAAATCTTTGTTCGTCGTTCCAAAATTGTTGAAATCAACAGCGGTTGCTGGGACAAATTTCGATTCTGACAAAAATTTGGCCCTATATCAGCCATGTTAAAAGTTTGCTGCTTTTCATTTTTCAATTTTTGTGACAA
>JAQIXO010002315.1:0-10205 GCA_034700305.1 Protaphorura armata | reverse complement strand
CGACCTGATATTTTGGATACGTAATCAACAGGTCCTTGGCTTCTACGGACATCTTTCATAACAGACTTTTCACTTCCCCTTTCATAATGAAGCATGATACATATATGAAACAATTTGTCTATTTATGCTTCATTGTGTCTTAGCTTCAATAGTCGTCGGATCGACCTGATATTTTGGGTACGTAATCAACAGATTCTTGGCTTCGGCGGACAAGTTTCATAGCAGACTTTTCGTTTCCGGTCTAACCATGGAGCAGTGGTACAAATATGAAACATATTGTTGACTAACTATGCTGCCATTTGTCTTGAGTTCAATGTTGATCTTACGCTGTGAGTGGTAATGTGTGATGTTTCTTTGCCCCCACTTATATCTTTCGACTGTAAGTGGTGAAGTGTCGTGTTTGTTTACACCTACGAATATCTTTCGACTGTGAGTGGTCATGTGTCGTATTTCTTTACACCGACACAAATATTTCGACGGTTAGTGGTGACATGTCGTGATTCTTTACACCTACGCAAATCTTTCGACGGTAAGTCGTGACGTCGAGTTTCTTACACCTACTTATTAAGTCGTGCGACGTATTTATGCGGAGTAAAAGATTTATTACGGATGCCCTTTCCGTCCGTCCGTCTGTGTGTCCGTTTCGATGAAAGAAGTGCGACTATTACATAAAATTGCTTCTTACTGCTTTCTATGCTCCAGGCTCAATGATAAGAAATGCGCTACAAATAGAGTGCGGCAAAACGGTACATGGCAAAGCACGGGACCTACATTTTTCGATTTCCGTATCGAGTAACACGAATCGCATACAACTTGAACGAAACAGGGGGAGGAAGTAGAAACACAAGACAAATGCTTTCAAATGCACATTACGCTAAGCATAAATGAATGGTATGACTAATCACAATAGAACATTGAAGCAATAAATATTCCTAAGTTAAGAGTTTTTCTACTCATAGGAGTAAAAGAGAAGCAAAAGCTAAAGACTTTCAAATCAACTGCAGTGAAAGCATTGTTGATTTCAATGGCATGGCCAATCACAAGAGAGTACGGAAGCAAGAAGATAGTGGCTGAAAAGTTTATTATTAGAAAGTATAGTATAAGAAACGGTCTTAAACCTAGGTGGAACCGCCTACTATTCTTTGGTTTGCAGCCAAACAGAATAGAACCAGTGAAGCACATATGAGCATGTTAATTACAGTCAGTAGATTAGTACGCTTCCCAGACAACGCCAGGCAATAGTATTTCCGTTATCTTAAATAGAATTTCGAGCGATGACTGACCGAACATAAGATAAAGAAAGTTTTGAATTTGTGACACGCGCTCGTGCATAGGCTAGTCAGATTAGGTAAATACGCTGGTACGTATTGAGTGAAATGGAAGCAAGGACTATTCTAACTGTGATCCCAATAGTCCGGTGTGTCTGACTGTATCAAATATTAGGAAGCGACCGTATTAATCATATTGTGTTGCGCCAAATGACCAAAAAGAATAAAGTTTTATTTTTTGGCCAGATAAGCACCTATTGTTGGGTGTAGAACCCATGCAATGAACGCTGTATTTGTCAATGTCGCAGCAGGAGGAAGCTATTTGAAATTGGATTCCGCAAACAATTCAGAAGAGTATAGATTTCTCAAATTTTAAGTGCAAGCGATTACGTCCTCGGAGAAATTCGTCATGACATTTCCACGAAATTTCAACAAAAACTCACCTTTCGTCTCTTAAAATAGGGACGGAATTTTCAAAAAAAAAACTTTCGGATTGCCACTCTAGGATTATATGTATTCTAACCTCTTTGGTAATGATAGTTGGAATACGGAAGTCTTAGAAGAAACCAATTTTACGAGGAAATGAGTCGATAAACCCAGATGTAAAACAATGCGTTCTGAGACTATGTAGTAAGAAGCGAATTGGAAAATTAAATTCGACAAAACAAGTCCATGGAAGCAAACCCGAACAAATACGGCGATGCATCCAAATCTATAGCAATAGAACGGATGTGGTGATACAAGTATTAATGTGAGGCTAGACACCATCTAGCATCTGGTAGTTGGTAGTAGTGAAGGCAACAAATTGAACGACGAATATAACCAAAATTATAAACAGAGGTTCCGCTTTTCCTCCGGCATATCGGATAATAATAATAAACTGTGCCAAGCACAGGCAGTATGCGAAAGACCCCCCACACTGACAATCGAAAGAAATTAGTAGTAAAACGTGACAACTGCTTACGGTCAATAGACGTGAATAATAAAACGTGACAATCACTTACTGTCGCAAGAAATGAGTGTACTCAAAAATGAGTAGTAAAACGTGACAAAACCTTACAGTCGAAAGAAATGAGTAGTAATACGTGACAACCACTTCCGTCGGAAGATATAAGTCGGAAAATCATTGCAACAGTCACCGTCGAAACAAATGCATGAAGTAGTAAGATATATCGACCACACACCGTCGAAAGAACATGAACGTAGCACAAAAGATAGGCGACACATCACCACTTACATTATACGTAGGTGTAAAGATAATATGACACATCATCACTCACAGTCGAAAAATTCGCTTCGTGTAACGACATGTCACCACTAACCGTCGAAAGAGCTGTGTAGGTCGAGCCAGTGGTGAAGAAATGAGTTTAAGTCGAAAAATATGACAACCGTCTAATGAAATGAGTGTAGAAGTAAATCATTACAACACTAAACGCTGAAGGAAATCCAGGTGGCCATGTCCATATCGATCTTACAGGTCTCATCCGCGCTAGGTCGGCGAAATCTCATGCAGTATTTTATTTTGGATTAAACTCGGTTGTCCATGACTATTTTTTGGTATTTCTTTTCAAGAAATGCAAAAAACACCCCTCTGGAAATTACGAGTACTCGTTTTTTTTTGTTTTTTTGAAATTACAATGAAATTAAAAAATTGCAATTTCACCTGTATAGTGGCGAGCGGGTGCATGGTTGCAAGCTTTCGGTTGAGGACATACCCAGAAGGTTCAGAATACGACATTTCTAATATCTTGGGACCCATCCCAAAAAGTGGAAAAACTATGAATAGGTACACTGATTCGTATAAATTGATGCTAGGGCATGTCTGACCACGAAGTTACCTAAGGTCACCATTTGACCTCGAGGTCACCACGAGTCACGATAAGGTCTATGGTTGTGAAAATCAGAATAAAAAATTTCAGCTATGTATCCGTGAGCATAAAAGGCAATGAGTAATTTATGATACCATCTCATCGAGGTCATCACTTGACCCCTATGACCTTGGGTGACCTCTGGCGAGTGACTTAGGGACTCGACATGTCACTGGCCAACGTTAAAGTTGGTCAGCACACTGTGGACTACCAAATATCCAAATTCCAGTGAAATTGGCTCACGTTGGCCCGGTTACCCATATGACCTTGAGTGACCTCTGGTGAGTGACCTCTAGACTCCACAAGTTACTGGCTAAAGCTAAATTGGTCAATGCACTGTACAACATAACATATATTTAACCGTTTCGGTGAGATTATTTTCTTTCCGTACTCCTAACTACGACATGGCAACTTAATCTGTCATTTCGAAGCTGAATTACCTGGCCTAGGTTCGAATCCTGGCTGTAGCACTCATTTTTTGGAAAATTGAATATTTTATCAATATTGTTTAACAATATTTTTACGCACTTATTACGCCAAAAATTTTGTTCAAAATATGAGATTTTGAAAACGTGTTGGATCAATATGGACAGGGCCAGGTAGTATTAACTATGACTTACTACTAGAAACTAAACGCATTGATGGGGTATTACATAGCCACAGAAAAGCACGTCGTGATAGAAGATGTTCAAATTACTCTAAAGAATATTCTTGTGACAGTTTTAATCTTGAATAAAATATCTGTGCCACTTGGCCCGATTTAATTATTAAAGTACGCGAACCAGAAGACAGAAGTTGTTGATTTTATCGATTAAAGTCATGGTCCTCTGGATTACGTATTCCAAATTTGAAGCGAATCCGTCAATAATTGAAAGAGCTACAACAAGAAGCACCGTAAAAGAAAACGTTGAGTTCTCTTGCTCAACGGCTGAACCGGATGCCAAGGGAAGTTACTGACGACTAGATACCTAAATCAATTGGTAGCAGTATGTGGAACGCAGGTATCTAGCGAATAGAATGAGAGCAAGAATATGGGACACAGATATCTAACCGCTTGAATGGAGTTAAGGACATTTATTCGGGCATGAATGAAGTGAGCAAGTAATTCGGTTTGGAGTGGATCTGTGCTAGATCACAACTGATTTATTTGATCACGAATGATCCATTTTATATCAAATGAGTTACATATAATTAATGGTTAAGATTGACATTGAATTATATTATGACTTACTAATACATCCGTTGAATGAGGATGTTTTGATTACCTCGTATTTATACTTGACATTCGCACTTGAATGTGTTTCGTTATTACCTTAAAATGGAAGCAAGTATATAGAACGCAGATATCTAACCAATAGAATGGAAGTAATTATATAGAACGCATATATCTAACAAATAGAATGCAAGCAATAATGTAGAACGCAGATACCTAACCAATAGAATGAGAGCAAGTATATGCAACGAAGATATCTAACCGGTTGAATGGAATCAAGTCTATAGAACGCAGATATCTATCCAGTTGGATGGAAGCAATTATATAGAAGGCAGATATCTGCCAATAGAATGGAAGTAATTATATAGAACGCATATATCTAACAAATAGAATGCAAGCAATAATGTAGAACCCAGATACCTAACCAATAGAATGAGAGCAAGTATATGCAACGAAGATATCTAACCGGTTGAATGGAAGCAAGTCTATAGAACGCAGATATCTATCCAGTTGGATGGAAGCAATTATATAGAAGGCAGATATCTAACCAATAGGATGGAAGCAATAATGTAGAACGCAGCTATCAAACCAATAGAATGAGAGCAAGTATATAGACACATTTCCTTCCTATATTACGTATGCCAAATTTCAAGCCAATCCGACAAGTAGTGAAACGAGTACTTAACGAAGCACAATTCAACAACATGACGATTGGATTATTGCGAGCGATGACTTGCAGATACACCAACGATGCAACCAAACGTATGAAGATGACTGCATTTCCATCGAAACGCAGTTGTTGAAAAAAAGTGCTCCACGGAAATAAATTACAATAAATAATTTTCTAGTAATGGTTTAATTAATGCTGAATAGAATATCGCTGTATGTTGGCCGGATTTCAATAATAAAGTACCCGAACCGGAAGTCAAAAGTGGTTTTTCAATTTTGTCGATAAGAGCCAATACTATCTTGTTTATGTATGCCAAATTCCAAGCCATCCCGTCAAGTAACGAAACGAGGACGCAAGGAAGCAAACATTCAACAAATTGTATGCCTTTAATTCCAGCCCAATAAATGCTAGAACCGGATGTCAAAAGTTTATAATGGGCAGTATCAGGAATACCCGAGTGCCCGTTAGTTACGCGTGACATTTTAAAAGCTAATCCGCCAAGCAATGCGCTTGGAAGCACAAAACCTACATATATTGTCAAATGTTAATTACGTCTTGCGCTCCCGTCTGCTGCAAGAACGAAAAAAACAACCTTGACTGCTTCCTGGATAACGTTTGCACATATAGTAAAAAGTGCTTATTAGCCCGCGGACGGCTTTGAAACCACTTCTCTTTAACATGGGAGGTTACATTTGCTACCATTCCTATTACTGAAATACCACTTCTCTTTAACATGCGAGGTTACATTTGCTTCCATTCCTACTACTTTGCAACCACTTCTCTTTAAGACGGGAGGTTACAATTGCATCCTTTACTATTACTTTGAAACCACCTCTCGTTAACATGAGGGGTTACATTACCATCACTTTAACATGGTAGGTTACATTTCACCAATTCTTAATGCTTCTATTCTTATTACTTTGAAACCACCCATCTTGCTACACGGGAGGTTACATCCCCATCTCATGAACATAAGAGATTCCCCAGCAACCATATTTCTCTAAAATACTTCCACGGGCTCTCTACCAGTCGCGACTGTTTATTTGGCCTAAAAATACCGCTTTTTCTTTTTGAATGTTTGTCGAAACGAGCTAACATTATCGGGATGGCTTCCGATAATCTCTTGTAAAAAGAGGTTACCATGGCTTTCTTAGGAAGCTGGTGTAAAAAGTGATCCCCTCAGTAGCCAAACAAATAGGAAGCACACTAAAAAATAGTCGCTGCAGTATTTTGAATAGAGCTGTATACCATGTTCATTGAAAAGATGCTTCCTATTAGCCAGGTTTACATAGTCAAGTACCCCAAGTAGTAGTCCAATCTTGCAGGCTCAAGAACTCGTCCGGACCTATGACCCAAAGGTCGTGCATGTCGATTTTGAAGAGAATTGCTCAAAATTTACTCGAGTTATCTCGCCCACAGACAGACAGACAGACAGACGCCATCAAGCGTCGCATGGCATCCACACGCAATAATGCGTCCGCATTAATTATGCTCCAAAATGTTATTGTGTGTTTCACTATTGTTTGCTCCATTATTTTTTGGTTTGCATGACCTAAGAATGGAAGGCGCTTCGTTTCAGCTTCGTTAAGGACACATAGTTTCTTCCACTTTCTTCCACGAATTCGTTCCACTGCCAATTTCGGTAATGAATATTTGCTCCCGTGTTTTTATACGATAATTCGAGTTGAATAATTATGCTCCGTGATGTATTGCTTGTAAAATAGTTGTTCCACGCTATTGTTTGCTCCATTCTTTTTTGTGTTTGATCACAGAATACAAGGTGCTTCGTTCTACTTTGGTTTAAGACATATCGTTTCATCTAATATTCTTTCTGATAATAAATTTTTTGAAATCTCACTGCTTGTTTCCGTAGTCTATTAGAGAGATAGAGCAAAATTGACATATCACAGAGCAGATGCATATGCATATAGCCAAATGTTATATTCATAGGTCATATGTTATATTCGCTGACGTATAGAATTTTGAGTGATAGCAAAATAAATCTTTAAATTACAAAAAACATCGTTGAGCGGTAAAATACAACTCGGAAATTAAATTCAACGACTCTGCCAAAAATGACAGCACGGGCAATTTGTCAATTGTATTGCTTGGATTTAATCAATTTTGAAGAGTTCCAAGATTATCTGGCCTGCCATTTGGACAATTCCAAGCCCAGCAAACGACAACAAAAAAATTTGATCTGGGACAAATCTCTGACCAAATCTGTATTCTTCTATTTCGATTTAACAAAGCTGAAATTCACAGACTCTTAAGAGGATTCGGACTTAACGGAGAATTCGTAACGCGGAAGCGAGTGAAATTTACAGGTACTGCGGAAACAACTTATAATATTTAAGACCAGTATAATATTTTTCAGCATTTAAGGTAATTAATCAAACTAATCTCCAGGTGAGGAAGGACTTTGCATTTTACTTCGAAGATTGAGCTACCCGTGTCGTCTTGTGGAGTTAGGCCGTCAATTTTACAGAAGTCCATCCGCAATCTCAAGTATAGTCAGCTGGGTCCTAAATTATATTGACTCGAACTTCGGCTACCTTCTCAGTAATCTAAACCAGTCATGGCTCTCTCGGGCTAATTTATTCAAGTTGGGAAATGTAAGTACATATTCTTGGTATACAGCAAATGTAACTACAATACCAATTAATTAATCATGATTCGTATAGGTAATAGAAAATGCTGGCTCACCAATTCCGAATATTTGGGGATTCATCGATGGAACCCAAAGACAAATTTGCCGGCCTGTAAGAAACCAACGCCAGTACTACAGTGGTCACAAGGGATTCCATTGCGTAAAGTACCAAGGAATACTTTGCCCGAACGGGTTAATCGCGAGGCAGGATGGACCCTACATTGGTCGCAGACATGATTCTTTCATTTTGATAAATTTAATTCAAGACCTTAACAACGAACCTAAAATGAAGTTATTTATGCACAATAATTTTCACCTTTATGGGGACACCGGCTACGTCAACACAAAATACATACTGACTAATTTCAGAAATCCAGGGAGAGGTACGATGGAGTCTGCATTCAACCTAAAAATGGCTGAGCTTCGTGTCGTGGTGGAGTGGGGATTCGGTAGAGTATTGTCATTATTTGCATTTGTCGATTATAAGAAAAATCAAACATTGCTGTCGCAACCTGTAGGGAAATACTACAGGGTTGCCACAATATTGACAAATTGTCACATTTGTTTGAACGGTAGCCAAGTCTCTGATTATTTCGGTTTACAACCTCCTCTACTTGAACAATATTTGGAGCCATGAAATGACCAACAGATTGAAGTCAAACTTGAATAAAATTTTATTAACCTCACTTTGTATTCACATGTATTGCAACCCTACGTTTATTTCATTTTAAGGAGTTCTACGAGCTTTAACATTTTGTCATCGCCGAGTTTCCTTTCATCAGCCTACTCCTTTCTGCGTACCGATTCTCTGATTTCTTGACGATCAGCCATATCCCTTTGACGCTGCTTATCCTCATGGTCGAGCTCGAGTTTTCGCATGGCCAGACGTTCTTCCATCTTCAACCTCTCTTTTTCGATCTCCAATATATTGTCGTACTCTACTTTCTTGTTGGCCTTCTCCAGTTCCATCCGCTTCTCCTCAAGAGTAGACTTTTTCTCAAAAATCTCATTAAAATCCAGTTCAAATTAGACCTGTCGGGACATTTCATGAATATTACGTGATTCTACACTCCAATGCGAATAACTACTAGTCTGACCTCTGTTTGGACGATTCACAAAGGGTTCGTCGGCGACATTACCACGTAGAGAGTTGTCCAGAGCGTTGCGCCGAATTTGGTCCCCCTTGTGTTTGTCAGATAGCTTTGCTGAGGGGGGAATGTTGTTTTTCTTTGCATCTTGAACAACTGCTTTCTGTTCTACGCTCGAGGGTTGAAATGTGTTTGACATCTGATCCAGTTCAGGAATTACAAATTCGGATCCGTCGTTGTCCAAGAGTACTTGCTCCTGATTGAACTCGACTATAGCGTTGTCCATTTCAATATTTTGAGACTCATCTTGGCAGTCGTCTAATGATTGTAGGAAGTCGATTTTGCTGGTTTCCTCGAGGGTCACAAGTTCTTGAAGAAGGGCGTCCCGCTTGTCATATTCTTCTTCCGTTCCACTTCTGTGGGATAATTAAAGACTGCATTTTAGTAATCCCATCATTTACTATTTTACAAAACGTCTGACCTTTGGTTTGTTGATCTGGGCTTTGGCCATATATAAATTCTGACATACTTTACTTACTTTTATTTACATGTACTTACTTTTTTAGCATAGCCAGATCTCTAGCCTTGTACAATTTTACGAGGTGGTTGCATCTTAATTTACAACCCCTTTCATTAACCTCGTATTTCTCAGCTAATTTTGTCGTGATGGACTTCCACGCCTTGTTCCCGTACTCATGAGGGCTAAACTCGAGCACAACATGTAACAAGTCGATGTCCTTGGCCGGAGTCCAGTGAAACCTGACCTTACGAACTCCACCCTGTTAATTCAGATTCAATTTAGGAAACTAAATTACATTTTAGTCTACTACGTCAATTAGTGACGCGGAGGTTTTGTCTAATTGTTTTACACATTGAAGCTCAAAGAATATTATGAATAGGAAGTGTTAAATTAACATGAAATTAATATCAAACTTTTCTAAATTTAAGTTATTAAAAAATATTTAGAAATTAATTTCAATTAAATTGAAATTTCTTTCAGACTTTTACAAGTTACTGATTAATTAAGTTAAAACGAAGTCTTACCATTCTTCCTTTAGAATTCAGTCCAATTCTCAATTTTTTGGAATTCACTCCGATCTTTTCTTTAGAATTCATTTTGAATTTTCCTTTTTTGGACTTGCAACAAAATCCCTCTTTGATCACCTTTTGTGTGTTTACGGTTTTTGAGTTTTCGCACCACTTTGTACTGACATATGGCATATCTAAAAGTGACTTATAGAAGCACGTTTATATGTCACGACGAATGGCATATCGACCATTTTTTGACATATGGCATATTTTTATAAGTCATATGTCGATATGCATATGTCATAAGTCATAAGTCACGACATATAAAATTTGCTCTAACTCTCTATTGTGATTGACAATTATATGCAACAATGCTTTCGCTGTAGTGGATTCGTAAGTATTTGGGTTTTGCTTCTCTT
>JAQIXO010002314.1:0-10206 GCA_034700305.1 Protaphorura armata | reverse complement strand
TAATTGACAGCCGGGTTTTCCCCCTTTGAAGTTTTACTCGTATCGTTCGTAATGTCGATTTCAATAACGGCTAACATAACTAACATTTTTGGCACTTCTAGCCGCGATATCTAGCTATTTCGAAGTGAAAATGTATTTTTACTAGCCGCGGTAAAATATTTATTTAGCCGCGCAATGTATCCATTTAGCAATGATATTTAATTTAGCCGCTGTTTGTATTTTTTTAGCAGTGGGTTTTATTTTATTTAGCCGCGATTTTTATCTCGTTTAGCCGCTGCATGTATTTATTAGGACGAGGGATTAAAATTAACCCCTTGAAAAATGGAGAGAATGGAGATACATTATATGACACATTTTATGATATGTACCAGACAATGAGATTATCCAATGCTGTGAAAACTGTCCACCTCTCGTTGTTTGGATAAAATATTTTGCGGTAGAATCTGGTGAACTAGCAATAAATCCTTGTCACTTCATGCAGTTAAAATAAAATCAAGCTCGCTCATTTGAATTTTCCAGCACGAAAATGCCCACTGTATGTGTATTCTATACCTTTGCTACAACGAAATTGCCTAGACTCCGATTAACTTTTTGATAGTCACCTTGTCCATAATATTTGATTAAAATTTTAAATTGAATTTAAATTGCATGCCTTAGCTGAACAATCCATTCCTAATGTTAGTTCAGTACCCCATAGTGACACACTTTCGAATCTCCAGAGAAAAAGCATTTAATTCATGGCGTTCATGGTATTGTTTTATAGGTACTCGCAATAGCTAACAATATGCTCAAATTCGTACGTGAGCTTAATTCGTTTCGTGGCCTGAGGCCAAAGAGTTGTATGAGTTTAATGAGTAATCTTAAAAAATGAGTTTGCAGAAGTGAGACTCATTTCTCATTTAGTGAAGTGAAAAATGGAAATGAGACTCTTAATGTATTTAGTGAATTCTAACAACAATTGCGGGTTTGTATCATTGTATCTCACTCAATACAATACAGAAACACTATTGCTGGCGACTGATGGGTCAATATCGAACATTTGTTATGGATTCTTTTTATATTGGCTTGGTTAGTACAAAAGGTGTCAAAAAGAAGTATCACGGTCCTTAATCCTTAGTATGTATTACAGGATTTTTAACAATCCCTCTCAATATCTCAATGTCTGATAGGAGATGTTTGAAATTGAAGCAATTGAACTGCAGTCTCAATCTCTAGTATTATTAATGATGTGATCAAAGAAGGAACCAACTTTCACTATGCATGGTAGAAATGGTTCCCCGCAAAAGCGATTTATGAGAATAGTGAATATAATTATATGCACGCGGCACGAATGTCAGGATTTGCCCCTGAATTTTTAGAAAGACTACATGAGATAGAGTGGAAGAGTTTATAACTACTGCGTCATTATTTAAAGAATGCCGGTAAAAATGTGAACGGCACGCTCATTTTTATGAGAATTCCGTGTATAATGAATACTTGCGATGTGAAAAGTTAAACAAGTGGGTGTGAAAAATGCAAATGAGGTTATTACCCCGATACCCCGTCAAAAGGTATATTTCAATGTATCTGCAAAAACAGATCCTTCTGGACTACACTTGCATATAATTTCTGTGGTTACCTTGCTGTTCATCCGAGAAAGTAAAAACAGGATCCATGACTTCACTAGGAAACAGCCGTGGTGGAGAAAGTGCATGAAAACCATTCTACATACGGATCTGTCATTTTCCAATGAACACTCTTAGCGCCTGGGAAGAGAAATACGGTCATTCTGGATACAGTTATTGTGCAATGTCCTCGATGATAAGTACAGAAAAGCAGTGCATTAAAAATAATGGTTCTGTCTGTACATGGAACCAAATCTTTGACTTTGACAAATCCTTTGATCCATTCTCCTATCACAAAACCGTTTTTTGCTAATAAAAATAGTGAAATCCAAGTGGGACTCCATAGACTTCAATCTCGAAAAGAAATACGACCGTTCCCACACTTAAAGCTTGTTTTTGTGGAACTGAGCCAATAATATGATCCAATACATTAAACTAAGGTTTGAAAGTTTTGTCGAGTCTAGTATAATTGGAGAACAGGATTGGTAGAAGCGATCGATCTATAGAAATCAATGTGTGCAATATATAATGTATTTGTTGGCGGCCATATATACAATTAGGCATTATCTACAATGCGTAGGTAATCCACGTTTTGGAGGGCTGAACATACTTTCATTGGGGTACTATGGCCAATACCTTTGCGGTGGCAAATATTATTCAGGAACTGAATAAAAGGGAGCCCTTCAAATGCACACGCCCTATGAACAATGCTTAGAAGGCCTAGGCATTATACACAGTACCTAGGCTGTATCCAGAATTGTTTCTCATCATCATCATCATTTTAGGCCGAATACACACGCCTTATAAACAATGCCTAGGCCGTGTAGACACAGCTCGGGCATGTTGCATGTTGACTAGGCCTTTTCTAAATGGCGAGGAGTCGCCGGCATTGTTTGTATATATGGCCGCCAACATCTATATGACACTAATGAACCAATATCATTGGGAATGAAATCTAATATTTTGGTGTATTTATCGTCTGTTTCCCGAGGCTCCCCTTCATTTAACGTACAGACACAGCGATTTAATGCGGCATTTTCATGTTATACAGGGTGTTCTTGAAAAAGGTTCGCATTGTGAGTTTAGCTTTCGGCATAGTTACATATATTTATGTTACAGTCAATCTAGAATGGCTAATTCATACGGAAATTATATACACAATGAACGAAAATCATTTATTCTAGCAATGTAACAGACCAGTTATATGAACCGAATGGTCATTTTAGCAACATGAACCGCACCCGACTGAATCTAGCGTATATATTAGTTATCCTAACTTGACTGTAATATAAATTTTTGCAACTAAGCCAAAAATAACAAACAATGCGGACCTTTTTCCTGTATTGTGTGGGCTATGTGATTGATAACTATAATAAAACAAAATCTTGAAATCTTGATACATCGAAGAAACTACGTCGTGAAAATAAATGTGGGTGTAGGGCATTCACGAGTCTAAGACACGATATTTAGTGGATTGCATTATATTTTAATTTAGTTTATTGAGTGCAAATTATCTCGGATCACAAATACAATGTATCCTCCAGCTTCAGGAGGGACCACAGCGGCCCTTTATCCAAAATATTTGCGTATTATTAAATATCATAAATTGGAACTGAAATTGATAAAAACTTTATTTGTTCGTTATAAAATTTGACGACCATGAAATTGGATGGACAGCGGAAATTGCATGCACTCTGCTAGATTATTTCAGTTTACAGTCACGTCGTTTCGGCAAATCAGGCAAAACACACTTCACAGTCCACACAATTCTTAATCAATGTTGAGGTCGTCTAGTAACCTTGAGAATGTCAAGTTTATACAGGGTGGTTTATACCTTCCTAGGCTACTCACAACAAAAACATGGGGATAATTGTAGAAGTCAATTGTGCCACTTTTAAGGTTTCAATCATCCAACTCCGTGGCAGCGTTCGTCGTTAAACGGAGTGTCTTTTTGTTATGAAAGAAATTCAATTACATCTTTCAATTAGCTAATGTGTAATTCCTCTAAGGCTTGTCTCACATCTCCAGGGTTCTCTTTATACTACTGGAGAAGGGGAAAGTATTACGAACCACGTTGTGCTCATACTTTCTCCAGTGCTCGCATTTACATCCACTGTTACCCTCCACTGGGAAAAAAATCTTTTCACTTGAACCACCTCAAAACTTTTACGATTGCTATAGAATTCTTTAGCATCTATAAATGAGCTGTCCCTGTCGCCATATGTCCCGTCCTCGTCAGCCTAACTGCACATCTTGAGGTTTTCATTCAGCTCCCTCGCAGTAGAAATGAAATGATTTATTTACCCGCTCACGTAAGACATCAAATAAAAATGTGTTGCCATTCTCAAGCTCAGTCCCACCACGAGAGAATGAATGCTTGCCCTAAAAATATCAATGGAATTTTCAAATTGGATTTGACTTTCTCGTTTTTTTTGAAGTAGGAGTTGTGCTAGAATATTTTGTTTGGTCAAGTTGGTGTTGGTGTTAACTCAAACAATTACTGTTAAATTAAATATTTATTTTGGTGACTTGTTCGGCAATGGATTTTCATCTTTGTAACTAGACCCCATCGTAGCCCATACAAAAACTATTCATTCTGTTCGAAAAATACACAATGTTCTAAACCCGTACAACTATAATAGTTGCATTTGCTCGTAGTCTAGTTTTTGATCACCTGTTTTTGTGACACAGGGAATGAAGACGTGATGGCACACTCTCGTGTATTTCGCTCAATCGTGGATCCAAACAGAAGAAAACTTATTCGTCGAGCCAAAATGAAAAGTCTAAGGATTTCATTTGCTATCGTTGCCGCTTTCATTATTTGTTGGACTCCGTACTACGTGTCAATGATTTACACGTTCATTAGTCGGAGTCGGAAGGATGGACAAGAGCCTGAAGTAAAACTACTAATTTGTTTCTTCCATTGAAGTCGTGTCGTGACACGCAATCATTATTTTTGTCGACACTCACCTGCTGCTGTTTCTGTTATTCGCACGCAATGCTAGAATTGCAGTCGTTCCCTTCACATTTCCTCAGAACACCGTCAATAGACCTTTTACCTTTTAGTTTCTTAACAAAAACCATTTAAATTAATGTTCTCTAATGACATCTGATACGATTGATTGAATTTTTGAAAGGATCCCGACAACATACTATTCACAATGTGCTTCTTTTTTGGAGTGTCCAACAGTCTATGTAATCCAATCATCTACGCAGTCTTTCATTCTCGTCGGCCGGGAAGAAGAAATTCGCGGAGGTTGAATATTTTAAAGGATATCGATATCGTACACTTCTTAATTGAAAAGTGGTTCTGTCAAAAAGTGGCCAAATTGGGATTACCGTATATTACCGAATAGAAACCTGGTCTCGAATACAAACCGGGTCTCAAATCATGCGATCTTCCATAAGTGCCTATGTATTATATTGCCCCAGTACTCGTTTATAAACCGGGTCTTGAGGCGGCAAATTTAAATAGTAACACGGGTTTCCATTCGGTAATATACGGTATTAATAAATCTTGAGCCACAGAATAATGTTAGCCTGTTTGCCAACAATTTGAGAAAAAATAATACGAAAAAATTAATATCTTTTTAGTGGAATGGAAATAACGGAAAGTTCTTCAAATAAGAAGTGTTCATAAGTAAATTTTGTATAAAAATTCGATTAGAAGCATTTTTCTCAAATCATGATTTTTCCTAAATTTGTAGCACTGGGAATGGAAGCAGTAATTCGACTCGGAAAACTATACTCATTCAATTAAGTTCTGAAGGAAGGACACATGGGAACGCGAACGTCAGAAGAAATGAGAACGGTTTTACAGAAACTCGGATTTGTCAAACAAAATCAACAGTTGGAATTGTACAAGGGAACAGAAGACGAAGTATGAGTACGAGTACTACATTAGTTAAAACATCTGAACAATGGCACAACGGGTTAATATCAAACCTTGAAGAAAATACGACAGTGTAATCTGAAAATGAACAAAAGTGGACAGCGCGACACTACATATTATTTAATATTTTTCTAGGGAATTACAAATACGTTGTGGTTGTGAAATGTGAAAGTGAATCGATTTTTGTAAAATATATGGCACTATGTCGGAAATAGAAAAATTTCTACATTCCTGAACAAATTCCTAAAAGTGTCTTTCATTGATGGACAGTCCTTATATATGTTTTTGCTAGTCTTGGCTGAGAATGCCATGAGTTTTGCTTTTCGGTTTGATTTGATTTGATTTTATTATTAGCGTGATATCCCTGGCGCACTCGGTGATACAACGATTAAAACTATTAATCTCAAATAGATGCCTGATAATATTGCCTTTCTATCTGTGTGTTTAAAATTCCTACGAGCTAGCCAGTAGTCTCAGAAAATATTTACCGCGTGTATGAAATTTTCGACCTGAAAGCGCACGGTTTTGATCAAATGTTGAGAGCAAAACGTTATGAACCATCCTGCAATATTTTATTGCATCCCTTATAAAATGAATCAATGCACTGCGTACAGACTCGTAATATCCTGCATCAGTGCGTTAAGAGGGTGCATAGGAGAGCTGCAAAGCGTTCGACGTATAGTGACGTCAAACTCAACAAACGTATTTTAAAAGATAGATAGATGCTTCGGGCAGTTCAAACTTATTTTCAAATCCTTGTGCATTATGTTATTCATGCACGAGAGGAGAGCACGGCTGAACTTCTGACCCTTCGAAAGGAAATATAAGGAAATGGAAATGTAACGATTGGGTATCTAGTTTTTCACTTAAGAAACTGGAGAAGAACATGACGCTGACTAATTCGCAAGTGTCCAAGACAGAACTTCTGAGTGAAAGTCTCATGGTCTGAAAATGGTTAGGAAGAAATCCAATTCAGTTTGGGCCGACTGAGCTATCACCATTACCATTTGGCTGATCAACAAGACTATTAACCTAATACAGTCGGATTTAACTCAAATGACAGTTACAAAGTTTTGCTGATCACCATGTCAAGTCAACACACTGTTTTTCTGAACTCTTCTTAACTCACGTCATAGAATAGTAATGCAAGGAAAGCTCCCATGTTACCCATTACGTAATGATGCTTTCTCTCTTTTTTCCTTCGTCTTGCGAAATGATAACGCTAAAAGTTAGGACCTACCGTTAAAACGAATATTTATGTTCCAAGTGCACAGCAGATTTTTTAAGAGATTATTTTCTGTTCACTATTACTTTTGTCGGGTGAAGCTTTTAATTTATTTTGAAAAATTGTATAAAATAATCATCTCTGAATTCAACGAACGATTTCTAGTACGTATTCTAAAAGAGTACTGTCGCAGTTTCACTGATACGGGAATTGAAAATCAATCAAGAGTCAGCCTTAAATGTCTGGTTAGAGTCCAGAACGGTACTCTATAAAAGTGTTCTGTATTTTGGCATTCTGAAGGAGGATAACTTTTATTCGTCAAAATTCGTTTATTGGAGTTATCTGTTCACCCTAAGAAAAGTGCAGCTTAGCTCATGAACAGTTAAAAGAATGTAATTGTAATTTTCCCAATACTTATCAAACAATATAAATTTTGACAGGAATTATTCAATCATCCACCACGGAGTGCACCTTCGAATTGGCGGGCAAGGTGGTGCGAAACATTGATCTTGTTGTGTTGTACAATATTCACTGGGTCTACATCTCGTTTTTCCACATCTAACGCCTCCAGTCATTCCCGTCCCGCCATTTCTTCCCCAGCGATCCCCACCTGAAATTAATTTTCGCACAGCGTGAGACTACTTTCAATTTCTAATCCCATTTAATGCTAAACTTACCACGCCGTTCTTCTTGCGCGTAACAAGTGATGACAAAAAGTGCCAAAAGGGCAAGAATTACCAGAACCCTTAGTCTGTGCATTTTAATTTTCTGAATTTTAATATTTAGGACTGCTATTTACTATCGAAGTCTGACTACTTTTTAGAAAGTAACAATCCCTGTATTTATATGGTTAGTAGTCAACTAATTAAGTTATTTTTGTTAATGATTTTGATTATGACATATTAATCATAAGACTACTTCAGTTGACCATTTGTTTTAAGGAAAATTTCAGAAATGTTAAGAATGAATGAATTAAGTCCATTAAGTAATAAGAGTATATGAAAATGAAAATAACCATTATTGCATTAAACTTGTTGCCAGGCAATTACCAACCATGTAATTAGTGAGACCATGTGTTTTCAACCAAGTTTGAATGGACATTGCTTTCAAATTGAATCTGAAACACACTACTGGAATTAACGATGTTTTCGCGTGTTATGATTCATACCGTTGCGTTGTAAATTCTGATTCACCAAGTCTATAACACCCAGAATTTTCGTCATGAGATGTTACTTCAGGTAGGTACCACTTGTTGCACCGTTAACACAAGAGGTCGATGTAGAAATATCTACTACCGTGCGCCGGAGTACGCAGGGTAATCGTAATGGTAAGACTAATATAGTAATTGCTCAACTCATTCATAAAGGATTGGAGAAGAAACACGGGGAATTATAATTGTAGAATTCAGCCATTTTAAAAATTATAATTATAATTGAACATTGATATTCACTAGATACAGATGCGCCACATTAATTTTGGAAACGTGATGCCCTCCAAGGTTTTATTCATGGTCTGCTTTGGACCGTTCCAGAATTTGGGTGCCATTAGGAGCAACGGTTGAAATTAATGGCTTGTGATATAATTGAGTCGTGCATCCAGGGAACAAAAGCCGAGATGTGTTTCTGTTTGAGATTTTGAGTATATTGGAAAGGCTGGTCTTTATATTTATATGGACTCAATTCTGTATTTCGTTTAATTGTTTTTCGTTGCGCAAAACTGAAACTGCCGATGAAGTCGTATTTACTATCTTGTCGTGAATGATGTGGACCCCAATCTATGATTCTATGAAACGAGACTTTTCATTGTAGAATCGAATGCACATTAGTTTTAATATAAGACTCCATCCTAGGCCAACACTATATATGTGTTGGCCTAGCTCCATCTGAATCCTCTCCATCCTCCATGCTCTCCATAAAATGAAAATAGAATTTACTGTGAACACTATAAACAGAAACTTCGCTGTTTACTCCATTTTAGTACTTCCCATCTCATCCTGTTTTTTTTAAGCACAGAAATAATAAATTTATTCAGTCACCGTCCTCGAATCGAAGAATGCCCATGGGACACGGGATACAAATAACAATTTGTTCGACTATTACTAGAATTTTCGCATATATTACTCAAAGCACATGTTAGAAACTAACGTATCACTACAAATAATTCCCGGTATTTCTTTTATTAAATTTAAACCAGTTTACTTAACAGTCATTAGAGTAGAGATAATGATTGTTCAAAATCTGAGAAGAGCCCTTAAGGACCATTAGCACTATATCATCTCGAAGAGATTTTGGTAAATTAAATCTCCTACGAAACTTCTCAAAAAAACTCAGTGATTGTTCCTCTCGCTCCTGTAAGTAAACCTATAACCTCAATATGTTTTAATTTAAATGTTTGTAGCAAATACGGACAATAGGGACTATACATTGCATTGTACATTTCTCATTGTGCACTATTTCGGTGTATCCATGATTAATCTCAAACCGAATTGTAGGATCAATAACAATATGTATGTAATAACAATATGTAATAACAATGTATTGATCACTGTCATATCTATCTGTCGATTTGACCCGGTATCTGAAACACAATGAACTTCTTCTGATTTTTGAAAACCTTTTTTCGGAAAGCTTCCGCTATTAGAGTCCCTACTCTGTTATACATATTAATGTGAAGAAGGTTTATTGGCCAAGTACATGTATGCTAGGGTTCCTTTGCCTGGGTATTTCCATTTCCAAACCCATTTCCAATGTTTCAAACCAACCAATTAATCAGGATTCAATGAAGGGCCATGTTTCACTTTTATTAGGTATTACAGTGTCTATTTTATTTTTAGCCATTCCACTTATTCCCAAAATACGATTACCGAATGCGATGTCTTAGAGCATTAGAGCATAGACAAACTGACAAACACGTGCGTAACATGCAAAATGTTATGCATTGTAGATAATAAATTAATTTCCTGAAAGCATACTCGTTTAGGTACACCTTTCGTGCATTACAGACTTGCATATGGGAAATGTCCTCCAGAAACTTTCTCTCAGACTTTCTCTTATTAATGGTTTCCTCATTCAACGGAACATTAGTATCATTCAGGTTTTTAATTGTAGGAATAAAACTTGACCTTTGACTATTACATTCATGACATCTGCGCTAATTAAACTTGCATCATTTGATGTGAGCAAAAATTTTCCATATTTCATGGAGGTCAAGGCAGAAATACTCATTCATTGATTTATTTATCATGCAATGCAAGCGAAAACCTCGGAATCTGAGATGTCGTGCTTACCTTGTGAGTTTATTTTCAGTCTTGTATGTTATATGTAGTTAGAAATTGTCTAAGCCTACAGCAATGAATATACGAACGCATAAAGTAAGCCTACTGCAAAACCGAGGCGACAGAAATATATGCCAATTACCCAGATAAGGAATCTAAAGCCCGTTTCTGTGTAACATCCGCATGATTTAAATTACTTTTCTTTCTAAGC